>JANPWX010000049.1:9824038-9957356 GCA_024734555.1 Trochalopteron elliotii
AAGTGGCTGGGGAGGTGCCGAGGGATCATGCTCCGCTGCCGTGTTTCAGAGATGAGCCTTTGGCTGTGAGCTCTGTCTCGGAGACCTGTGCATCCCTCCTGCGATGTCGAGGTTCTCTAAACGCAGCTCTTACTGGAAACGCTACTCGGAAGTCACAGAATGAGTTACTTTGAAAGGGATCACAGTCATCTGGTCCAACCTCGCTGCTCATGCAGGGTCCCTCTACGGCATGTTGAATGGGTTAGCATCCAGACGGTTCTGGGACACCTGCAGCGAGGGAGGCTCTGCAGTCTGGGGAACCTCGTCTAGTGCACAGTCACCAGCACATTAAAGAAGTCGTTCCCCATATTCAGGTGGAACTTCCTGTGCATCAGTTTCTGCCTACTGCCTCTTCTCTTAATATACTCTTTTTAGTTTGGCAGTTGGGTTGGTGCCAAACTCAGGGAGCAAACAGATCTTTGTGTGCTCAATAGAAGAAGTTTTAATGGGGAACAACAAGTGTGGCAAGGCATTTTAAAATTACTAAGGACCTTACGTGTAATATTGGTAGACTAAATGTTTTTAATACTGTAGATGTTTTAATGTATAAGGCTTCACAGATATAACCAAGGTGTTGTAATTTTAACTTTCAGAAGAGCAAAGGACTAAAAAAAGACACTTTTTTCTTACAGTTCAGCAATGTGTTTGTCTTGATAAGGCTGAATGTTCGTTGACTTTTTAATTCTTAAATGCCTGACAGATAGTGGGCGCTCAGATTTCTAGGTTAAATTGGGCAAATAGCCTGCTACCATGTACTTCAAGCAGATTTATTCTTTTTTAACAGGAAACTAGTTGAACAAACTACTTTCTCTGTTCTATGACAGCAAGCTATTGTCTTTTCTTTTTTTAGGCAGCCAGGCAGAAACTCTCTTGATTGGAATTCACTAGTATGTGCAAAACATCTGTGTATTGGGGTGCTTTCAAAGGTTCAAGAAAAAAACCCAGTCTGATGCATTTATATAGTCATGATATACTGAGGAGGTGCAAGCTGTGTTTCTTGCTGTAGAGGTATCTCTTTCTGAGATAAGACGGTGGCTTTCCTTTTGTGCCACATCAGCATTTTTTCTCTTGCATCTGGTGTAGCATGGGCAATCTTTAACACCTGACGTAGGAAAAAAGTACTGTAAATGCTATGTCAAACTAAAAAAGATCTTATAAGTACAGACTGAAGTTTTAAAATGCCATATGCATGATGAAATTCATGTTGCCAGCACTGAATAGAAAGGGAGATAACTTTATCTGGTCTTTTCACTGTGTTAGCTAAGCAATTGGAAGGAAAACCAAACTAAAAATATTTTAAGTGAAAAATGTAATCGATTTAAAGTAGTCTGGGTCTCCTGCTGATGTGGCAGCATTTTAGTTTTAGCTTTGTTCAATGTTAACTTCATGGACTGGAATGCACCAATTTTTATACAGTGTTCTTATTTGATTTGCCTAGTCATAAGTCACTTGATAATAAGTCCTTGCTTTGAGACAATTAGAAAATATATGGTGTTCTTTATTACCATTGTTCTTGGCTTCTGGAATATTTGTATCTTACAGGACTGAAAGATTGATATTGACCATTGCTAGGCCTTACGGTTCTGGAATTCTGACTCTTCAGTCAGGTTCCTCTCTTGCATGTTGCAGTGGAATTTACTGGGTGAGTGCAAGGGAAGAGTTTAAGTGAAGAAGTAGAATAAGCATGACCTAAGGGTAGAAGAACTGGTCAGCAGTTAAGGACATAACTGCATTTCCTTGGTCACGTAAAAGTTGTTTTTGGCAAGCATTTGTTATCTTGCCTGTGGCTTCCCATTTTGTGGAATTGAAATAAAAACTATCCAGAATGGTAGATGCTGTGCTGCCTTCAGAAGAGTGAACTTGGCCGATTTGGCACTGAGTTCTCTATGAAATGAAGATATTTGCAAGTATTTATCAGACCCTGAAACACTGTAGAAGTACTGTTTCTATTCAAAATATTTTTCATTAGAACATGAGAAGATAAGATGATCAAACCTTTTATTTGAGGATAAACAATATGAGTGGCTGAATTTTCTTCTATGTCAGTTAAGTCATAATAATTCTGGAAATAAGGACATCATTTATCAAAAGTCTCTCCCAGTTAAGAAGACACATTTCTAACTTTTGATATTTTTTTTCATATCAAGCGTGAGATGAAATCTTTTGCTACATGAAAGTAATTTTGCACATTTATAGCACTCAGTTTTTTGTAGTGTTATTACCCACTTTGCAGCATTGTCAGGGGTGCAAACTTTGCCCAAGGGAGAGCCCAAGGCAGGCAGGCAGTAAGTAGCTTTTGCTTATTTTTGCAGAGGTAGGCTTGCATCACATGGCAGACTGGAACTTGAGAGAGAAAGGGTGTCTAACCTTTTAGGACTGTAAATAACAGGGGAAGTACAGGAAGCAGTTAATGAAAGGCCTTTGATGTTAAAGAAGCATAATTTTGATGGGTAGCAGGAGCAACAAATAAAATGCCATAAATCCTGTACTGCTGTGTGTATTATTAGTGCCTGTTACCATCATGGTTAATTATTCTGAAGGTGCTACAGGTGTGGCAGGATTCTGGGTTGGGTCACTATTAATGCTTTATGCAAATACTTATATAAGCATTTCTAATATAAAATGATCGCCCTGCTGATGGGACAGACTATTTTTGCAAGGGTATGTTTGGTTCACATTAGAAGAGTCTTCTGAAATATTTATTACCTGCATATTTAACCTGAGTATCTTTGTGTCTTACCACATGCCTTTAATAGCAAAAATTCACATTGTTCTACAGAGTATATTTGTGTTGTCATAAAAATCTTGTTTATACTATCTGGATCCTAGTGAAGCAAAACTTGTCATTTTTGGAGAAGATAGCAGAAAAGAGGTGGGGATTTGTTCTCTAAAACTGTATTTTTTTGTGTCATTACTTGGTATTTTTTTGTGCCAGAGACTTGATTATATATTTTAAAAATAATATCTTCTTTTGGTTATCTAATGTCACATAGGCTCGTGGCCTAGTTTACTGTCCCCTTGACCCCAGACCCCAGTACCATGCATCTTATGGTCTTCCAAGGGGAATAAAATGCTAATGAATTGCAGTTTATTTTAAAGTGGTAACACTTTTAACTTTGCTGTTTGTTAGACACAAATGTTTTCAGAATAACCTGGCAAATATTTAATGAAGTTATGAGTCTAAAAAAACCCCTCAGTGCCGAACATTGAGGATTGTCAAATAACATTTAACAATCCCAGCGTATTGTATAATTCCTTTTTATGCCTGAATTCATCCCATTATTTTTTTAGTAAGTTTTAGTATATGAATCTTTCTCACTTGTGTCTCTTTTTAAATTTCCCCCTCTCCTTTCTGCCATATATTATGATACCGAGGAACATTAAAAGAAGCCTGTCTCTCTGGTGTTTGGTTGAACTGGATAGTGAAAAAGATGCAAGTTCTAAATGTGGGCTTTTTTCTTTCATTGCATTCTTTTTCTCCTATTCTTAGGCACCTAACAAGTTGGAAGCCCACAAGATACCTCGTTATGCTGAATGGTAGAGGACGAAGTTCTTTTTTTTATATGGCCATTGTAGGAACCCCTTTATCTAAGGGGATCAAGCTGCTCAGTCAGGTTTGGCTGAAAACAGGCATCAGGCTTGGAATTTACCAGCAGTGTGGTTGTAGCAGCCTCGTGTATGCAGTTTTTCTCAGTGTGGCTTTCTTAGACCATTGTTTCCTGATTGCTTCATGTAGATATGAGTTGGCTGGAAGGGATGCTCAAACTTGAGTGCCTTCTCCTTGCATTGAGGAGGGTGTTGGAAATCGTGCAGTTAAACATGGTTTGGTTTCTCATCTTTTTTTCTTTCTGTCCTCCCCGCCCAATCTCTTGTAAAGTGGTCTACAGTAATCAATTCCTTCATTTTCTTCAGTTGCTTCAGCAGGAGTGTGGTGTAGGGGAAGGGGGAGTAATTTATCCTTTCAACAGTAGCCTATAGATAGGTCAGATCAAAGTGATTGTGTAAATGCCAGTAGAGTCATCAAGGGAATAAATGACAGGTCAACACTGGGGAATAGCATTTCTGAGGTTGTGTAAGTTCCATTTGGCATTTTGTATGATAGTCTTTAGTAACATTCTTATCTTTACAAGGTTTCTCCCAAACCAGGGAATTTTCTGCTCTATTCATTTGTGCTATGAGTTGCTTGTCTTACTTGAGCTGAAAGACTTTTTGCTGTGTGTGACTGTATGGGCCAGCAGACAGAATGAGATAGCTCATGGTACTCTTTCATGCATCCCATTGTAGAGCTACAAGTGGGTTACAGCAGTTTTTAAAAAATAATGGTTTGTAGATGTCTGTGCTGGAAATAGGTTTTATTTTTACCCAAATGGTAATGGATTTTCTTTTTTAGTTATTGCTGTCTAGTTTCTTTGCGGTATTTTTGAGCTTTACTTTTAATATTAGAGTTGTTTAGAAAACCAGTTTTTTCAAAGGCAAATGGGCATGGTGTTTCTTCTCAGCAACTGCCACATGGTTTTCTGTAATTGTTCTCTTCTGAAGAGAAAATATATGAATATGAACAAAAATTCTCATGGGGGGACTGCAATGAGACCTTTAATTTTTGTGTTGCACAATGCATAGACCTTTGTCCTGGGAAGGATTGGAAAAGTTTGAGGAAGGACGAGAGTGACAAGACTTCAGCTTCGAACAGTTCTGAAAGTTTGTCTTGACACAAAGAGTTTTTTCTCTTGAGCAGTCTTGGTAGTACAATTTGCATGCCTGCTTGGACCTCTCTGATTTGGTGAATGTGTGTTTGGTGTTAACTTAAGGGCTGCCCTAGCAGGGATCGCAGCTGCTTGGATTTTCAAGGTCCGATTTATCTAGTGGAAGACTCCCCTTAGGCAAATGGCTAATGAAACATTTGAATTTGCTAAATAAAAGTGAGTATGGGATGATAGTATTGCAAATTCCTAAATATCAGCGGGAGAATATAAAAATATTTGCAGGTGGGACACGCTAGCCTAAAGGTTCAATAAACAGCTGCCAGCCTTTAATTTTTGGGACCCCTTTTGGAAAATGAAAATAGACAATTCATTGTAAGTTGTCACTTATAAAATGGATATCTGGATATCTATTATGGATATCTATTTTGTGTAGTTAAAAAATTAAAGGTTAGCTTAAGGTCTTCTACCACATATGGGTAGCTGAATTGGCAGTAGTTGCTTTTTAAAGCGTATAGGGGAACATGAAATGACTTGCTACAGAGCAGGTAATGCATTACCGCTTACAGTTTAAGGATCTTGATTATACATTTTGTTCAGGTTTGGTGTTGCTGAAGTTAGACATATGGAATTTGAAATATGGGAAGGGTTGAACTGTCACCAACAGGAGAGACTCCTGGTCTTAAAAAGGCTTTGGAAGATGGAAAGGTTTCCCCAGTTTTCTTTAACACAGTGTTAAAGGAAATGCTTCCTTCTTTAAGGCAAGAGTTGGGATATTGCTAGGCCACTATTGTACTAATATCTTAAAACAAAAGAAATGGCTTTTCTACAACTGCTCTAAGAAAAAGTGTAGCCTAAGGTAGTTGATTTTGACACCGTAGAATTGAATAATGACTATTTGTTTGCTTTCTGGTGCTTCCTAGTTTAAAAATTACATCTAAGACTTAGCAGCATTCAGAAAGATGTGGAAGGAAAATGGTCTTGGTCCAAGCTTAGTGAAGTGGGTGCAGTGGATTCTCATTCACAGAAGGGCCTGGGGTGGGGCAAGTGGCCCTGGCCAAGGAGAGCATTGCTCGAGAACTTCATTAACTTTACAGCTGTTTAACACACTTGTCTTTTTTAAGCTGAGCAGCTTTCCAAGCTGTTGTCCTCTGCTTTCAGAGTGTGTTGGGTTTCTGGGCTCACATGATGCTGTGGTTGTCAAATGTGGAGCTGCTGCTCCTCGTTTGAACATTGTGGTTTAACTTAGGACGGTTTGGTTCATAATTGCTCTTAAGAGTGTTAAGAGTTAATTTTTCCTGTGTCAGTGTTCATTTGTTTGACCAGCAAGTCCTAGAGGAGAGTATGAAGGATGTAGTGTCCAGGTAGGTTTGCCACAGTATCTATAAAGGGAAAGCATGGGAGGATGCTGTTAGAATTGAGGATTATGCATCCTGCAGTAAGCCTCTTCCCGTTTTGTTTATTTGGAAGTAATAGACAAAGGGATTATGATTGTCTAAGTGCATGGTTTCAGTGGGAAAGGTGATAAAATGTTTGCAGAAGGTGTAATATTCTATTAATAGATGCAGCTTTCCAAGGCAGAGGGGGAGAGATCACAGGATCCTCCCAGATTTCTTTGCACAGGAAGAAGTAAAGTCCATGTTTATAGCTTTGGTGTCAGCTCTGTGTGTGTGTTTGAAACTGTCTCTTTTTCAGTCACCTTTCTCTGCTTTGATAACCAGACTGTTTTGGTGTTCATCTGTTTCTCTAGATATGCACCTACAGGTGCAGGAGGCAAACCAGATTTGTTCCAGTAATTACAGGTGATCTTGACTAGGCGTAGGAGTGCAGTGTTAGGTTGGTCTGAGGTAAGGGGAAATTGTGTGCCTTTATCTGAAGGAGAGGTGTATACCTGAAAAAAACAAAAATTAACCAGTGGTGGGATTGGTCCAGGACTGTTGTCTGGATTTGCAGCTGTCCATCCGGGAGTACTATTCTTCAGTAACTGATGTGAAAGTTCAAGTGTGGTTTGAGAAAACTGCAGGTTTAGGTTAATTATTGTTCTGTCAATTAGAAGGCTCTGCAGTCACTACTCAGCCACTTCAGATTTTTCAGTAAGTGCCACTTCGATTGCCAGGGTTCATTGCATAGATTTGGATTGATCCTGCTGTCAGATGGATGTTCCTCAGCTCCCGGGTGGAGTTTTGGAGCAGGTGTTTGAGAGCTGCTGCATGACTGCTAACACTGCAGTCAGAGAAGTGGCAATAGAAAAGCAAATGCATAAAAGTAATGTCAGCAGTTGGTAACAATAATGGGGGGAATGGGCTGCAGAACTGTTTATTGCTTTAATGAATTACTGAGATATGACAGCCTGTTTTCTTCTATGATTATTAGAAATACTTATTGCTAAATAAACAAGTTGCAGAGTTACAGGCTTGTGTCTTTCCACTTCTGAATTCATTCTGTGTGAACTGAATGTTTCGAAGGGGTTCTATGTAAAAGCATTGAGAACTATATTTTTACCTTTTCCCTTTAAAAAAAAATTGTCTCAAATTCTTCTAAATAATAATACTTCTGGTTTAAAATGTTGTAAATAAAAAAACCACATTGTAAATAATGTTTGAAAGATGTACTAGATCTTATACAAAGGGCACTGCAAACCCATTTGTTTGGGGTTTTTTGTACCTTTTTATTATATATTAACTCTTAGCAGTGGCTTTTTGAAATGTGCAAGAAGCTGTTCACAGATGTTGGCATAAAATGTGAAAGAGGGTTATCTTGTTGCTTGTAGTGTAAACTCTTCTCCAGAAGTAAATGGAAATACTTAAAGCCCTTCAAATCATGAAAACAGACTTCCTTCAATCTTAAGATACTTTTTGGATTATAAATAAAACCCAGAAACTCCGTGCCTGTGTTCCTGTTGGCATTTATGACCTTAGTCTAAACCTGAATAGGTATTTTGCCTGAAAAGTAGAAGAAAACAATTCACAATACTTTAACTTCTAGTTGTGAATAGTCTGTATTTAACAGAGGAAAAATAATCTTAAGACCAGTAATTTGCCCATTAGCTTTGGAGAACTGAGATGCCTTGAAGTGTGGACTGTGCTTTCTGTGAGCTACTGTTCATAGCAGTTGTTGTCTAGGCTAGGGTATGGCGATTTTGTTTGCCTTTGGGGGGATTCTGTCAAAGGGCCTGACTTGTTTGGGTGAGGCCTTTGGGGTTCATGCATATTTGAAAAGCAGCTGTCTGTATTTGCTGTCCTTGAGTGTAAGTCAGGTGTAGTGAACGTTTCCTCCAACAGCTTGAAGAGGCTGGATATGTTGCCTGTAGCAAGAAGGGCCATGTGTCCTTATGAATCCTTGGCATTTTTAATCAATTATTCAAGGACTCTCTCTGCTTCCTCTCAGATATTAATGAGGGTTAAATAAATATATAAATCCAATTGTTAGATACTCTTACGTGGTAAGAGTAAGGTGATTCAGGCTTTGAAAACATCGTGCTACAAAACTGGAGTCCTGCGTACAAAGACTGTAGTTTGATGTAAATTGGTCATAAGGGCTCTTAGCAGGGGTTCTAAATGCTGCAGACACGCCACAAAGTATTGTTCTAGTATAAGCAAACAAAAATGTCAGGGTTTCAGAAGTCTGACTAAAAAAACTGTAGAAGTGGGCTTTAGGTTGATTCTAACTTCATCTGATAACTAAAGGATTTTGTGCTCATATTTGTTCTAGATTGGTTGGTTGATTCAGTAATGGTTGGTGTTATTAATAATTTATCTGAAGATGTGTTCATTTGGTATTTTTACCCCTTGACAGTTGCCAGTAACACCTCACTGAGCGTTTTGCTGAACCAGGGCAGCGACTTCACTTGCATACCAGCATCTCCTTTTGCAGTGTTAGTACACTTAGACATCTTCCAATATGAACTGCAAGGGCCTATGGCATCAGATTGAGGACAGCAGCTTTAAGCCATCACAGGGACGATTTGGTCTGTGTGTTTCTTGTGGTATTTGACATCTCTCTTTATACCAAACAGATCTGAGGAAATCCAGCAATTGCTTGGCTGCCAGCACTCGCATGAGGTACGAGTCAGTGAAGGGTAGTAGCTTCATCTTGTAAACTTGCACTATATTTTCAATGCCAGTGCACGGTACCTTGAAGCAGACTTTAAGATAATAATTAAAACTTGTGTTTCCATGACTTGGAGTTGTCCAAGGTAGTTGTCTTTACAGAGTAGTTACCTTTACAGATAAGCAAGATAAATTCTAACAAAGTGGCCTGGTTACTGTGGAGAGAAAATGTGAGTTGCTCGAACTGTGTCTGTCTTTCCCCAGTCTTAGCCCTGTTTGTGAAATATTTGCAGCTTTGATCTGTCACCCTTGCTGGACTAGTCTTACCAGCTGCTTGACACTAAAACCAGCAGAAAACTTGGTTTGGACTGGTGAGTTCTACCTTGCAGGGTACTGAAATAATTTTTTCTGGAAGTGTCAGAGGAGGGGATGGGCTTTCAGAGGAAATACAAGGGTGGGGAGAAAAGAAAGTAGGCCATTGCCTTTCTCTGGCAGCATGACATTTGATCTGTTGCCTCTGGAAGTGAAGCCAAGCTGTAATAGGCAGCCATGGTTAATGTAACATCAGGTTAGACTCTGAGTAACAGAGGGAACCTCTCTCTTCCCGTGTTATGCTGAGCATCCTTAAGATACAGAGCTTTACTGAAGACAGCTGTGAAGAGATCTTGTGGCCATTGTACTCGCGTACTGCAGCTGGCCGGCCCCGGCCCTCCTGATGCAGGTAGTTAACCTATTATGGGAAAAAATGTCAAGAAGTTCTTGTGTCTGTTCTCCTATTATTTCTGTACTTGCTCCTGGAAGTGTTAGATAATGCTTAAGAAAAACGACTGACCAACAAAAAAAAATTTAAGCAATAATAAAACGTTTAGGGAAATGCTTTTTGTTTGCAGTGGGTTCCCTTCAGTGGTCCAGTAAACTGGTTGCTACAGCTGAGGTGTAGCACAGATAAGAGAGCTCTGCTTTGGCTTTCCAGTGTAATTCAGTTACCAGAAACCAGTGCCATGGTTATGCTTGATATGAAGTTCTTCCATTTGGAGTCAACAGTAATGACCAGGCCTTAGGATTACACATATTGGATTTCATGAAAGCTTGCCCCCTTTTTTTTCTCTTTACCATGCTGCTGACTTAAAGCAGATATTACTAAAAGACTTGGTTTAGAAACAGGATGTAAGTGTGGAAGTACTGGGAGAACAGTGATGAGCTTATGGTTACCTGCATCCTGAGGCTGTTGGTAAATTCTGTTAGTTCTTATTCATGATTGTGGCCACAAAAAATATTTTACCTTAATGGCAGACCTGATTTCTGCGTTGTTTGCAAGTACATCTGGAAGGAATGTGAATAAGGGCCCAGAGTGGGTTTCCTTATTTACTAGTTGAAGTTTCATTGTAGCAAAGAAACCACATAGGTAGTTCGTGATTTTGTTGCAGTCATTTAGCTATCAGGCTGGTATTGGAATGACCTACCACCTCCACAGTTGCTCAGAAAAAGTGTTTGCTTGTCACAGCACAGTGGTTTTTACCCAGTTGCTTCACGTGGCTCATCTGCACAATTGGGACAGTTTGTAAAACTAGAAAAAGATTTTGCATCTTTTGTGGCAGTTTCCTTGTAATGCTATTGTTGAAGTAGCCAATTAGCTCTCCTTATTACTGTGTGGACCCTGAAGAAGAAGAAGATGCTGTTAATGTTGCCAGCAGTAAAGTATACTGTAATTCCTCATATTTGGAAGGAGAAGGAGGGGGAATCTGTTTATTCTTTGTAGAAATGGAGTAGGGAGAGGCTCTGTTCTTCTAAGTGGGTTTCACTTACAACCTGGAGAAGAGAACAGGCAGAAACCTGAACCTGTGTTTGGTAATGCAGCCATTTAAAGCCAGACATGCACACTTTGATTCAGCTCACTTTTGTCTGATAATTGACTTTGATCTTGGCCATTACATTTTGAAAATACCTCACTTCAGCAGTAAAAGGAGAGCTTCCAGGTGTGAAATTTTACAGTCATTCTACTTGAGGTCTGTGTTTGTTCCTTTTTAGTAATTAAAACATGTGTGCTAAAATTTAAGTGTGCCCAGGCCTTCGTAGAGTCCAGGCTTTCTTTCTGCAGCACTAAGTAGTGCTGGGCTTTTTCCCTGAGAGAAGTCTGCCTAAGATCCTGACAGTTGTAATTGAAACTTGACCCTTGGGTTGTATGTTGCTCAGACATTTATCAGGGCTCTGGAGTTCCTCCTCTGTCCTTTGGGTTAAGCATGACAGAGGACTTTGTATCATGTACATTATATTTTATCTCTGACACGTCTAAGTGTGGCCAGGAGTTATGGTTATGTTTAGATTTTGCAGGGGTAAAACTGCTATTTAGTGATCATGCTTGGTATGAGATAAGGTACAGAAGTGCTTTTTATGAACAGTATCAATGAATAATTTAGAACTCTAATTTTCTTAAAAAATATTTGCTCTTGCATGTCCAATTTTGAATCACATCTTGGCCCAGGAGAATGCCAGCTTCTGTTGCATACTCCTTTTATGGAGCGTGAGGTTACCTTGGCTGTGAAGTGGAGAATGTCTAGAGATACTGTGGCTCCTAAGCTGGTATTGAAGGGCTTTTTTCTTTCTTCTATTGGAAACCAGTTAATTTGGAGTATAAACTCAGTCACTGTGATCTCTTAAGCATGTTTCTGTAGCTTGTACCATGGTGGGGGGTGTGGTTTGGCTGTTTAGGTGTGTCTGTAATTTCTGATTCATACACTCGAACACATGGTGAGGATGAAAAATTCTGATGTGGTCATTAGTGTGTGTTGGTAGCCTAAAAAGGAGCTTAGCAGTGAATCAAGGTAAAAGACAGCAAGATAGACATATTGTCAAAGAGACTGGGGAGAAGAGTCAAATGAAATAATGCAAACATAGGGGGATGAGAGGAGACATAAATTCTATGAAATAATCATGCATCGAATTGCCACTAGTGATGGGCCACTAAAATACTTTATCTTGTGCAGTTCTTCTAGAAAGCCAAGACTGATTATTTTTTTTCTGTGAAATACATACCATGTTTAAAAAAGGAGATCTAAGATGCCTACACAGGAAGAGGTGTAATTTCCAAGCAGACAATGACTGCTAATGAGATGGGCATAGATCTGCACTTTTGTAAATGGGAGTACAGGTAGTATGATGGCTTGTGAAGACTTCTTTTGAAATAAACCTGACCTGAATCTAGTTTTTGCTCTCAGAGAGGAAAATAATCCTCGTTGCAGGCATGAACTGCAATTTTGTTAGTAGAATCATCATTCTTCTGGTTGTCAAAGAACAAGGGACGCTGCAAGTAAGCAGTTGCAGGTCTTATTAAGAAACTGGGTTTCTACTTCGATTTCTGAAATGCTTGGTAGTCAGATATATGAATGAGAGATTTGGGCATGCAAAACAGTTTCCTTCGTGTTGCAGTCTGCTTATTGCAGTGCAGGTTTGAAGCCACACTTAAAATATTATAGCCAGTTTATGAAAGAGCTCGGGTTTTATTGGTTTTTGCTTTTTGGTTGGAGTTTTGTTCTAGCTGCTTGACTTTTTAATTTTTTTTAACTATTAGGGAGATGCTGTAGCTCATTTTCACAGAGTTGGTGAAATTTTGTAGTAGCTGAACTATAGCTACTTACTAGAATTTTTTTAAAATAAAAAGTCTGAAAGATCTGCTTCTCCATCTGTAATGAAGAAAACAAGTCTCTTATAGTCACTGTAAGTGTTTGAGAGAAAATAAATAATGGTATTTTCAAGACGTGGAATTTTGATAACTGGATGAGGAATACTTTAGTTGGACTATTCAACTGAAAAGTAGTTTGTCTTCTAAAGTGATTGGAATAGTGAATGTCACACTTCTGTTTCCACCTCTAATTTCTGGTTTGGTTTAGTCATTGTTTAAAAGAAAGGAGCTGATATTTTATTCTATGTCTTTATTTTAAGATGTGGTGAGTCTAGGCTTAAGGATCAGAAATTAAAATATTTATATGAGACAGTTGAAGCAATATATATCTGACATGAAAATAATAAACTAAGGTGAAGTTGGTATAGAACTCATCTGCCCCTGGGTTTTGCGCTGGTGAGGCTACACCTCAAATCCTGGGTTAAATTTTGGACTTCTCAGTAGAAAAAGGACATTAAAGTCCTGGAGCACGTGCAGAGAAGGGTAGGGAAGCTGGTGAAGGATCTGGAGCATCTATCTGATGCGTCTGAGCTTTGGCACATCTGAGGGAGTTGGGGGTGTTTAGTCTGGAGAAAAGGAGGTTTAAGGGAGAACCTTATCACTGTCTACAACTGCCTGAAAGGAGGTTATAGCCAGGTGGGAGTTGCTTCTTCCAAGTATCAAACAATGGGAGGAGGGAAAATTACCTCAATTGTGCTAGGGGTGGTTTATACTGGATATGAGGATAAATTTCTTCATGGGAAGGGTTGTCAAGCAATGGAATGGGCTGCCCAGCAAAGGGGTCAAGACACCATCCCTGGATGAATTCAAGACATGCAGATGTGGTGCTTAGGAACATGGTTTAGTGATGGGCACTGTTAGGTTAATGGTTGGGCTCAGTGATTTTAAAAGAAGAGAATCTGAGCTGCTCTGTGATGTTGAAGTTTCCACATTTGGTTTTCATTACTGTGTAGCTCAGTTGGATATGTAATGTAAATGTAAACTGTTTCTGGACAAACAATACTGGTTCTCATCGAACTTCCTTGCTAAACTGTGGTTAGAAACTGACCTTAGTATATGATTGAGTGGCTTCTAAAGTTTTGAAAATTAATAATTTGAAAATTTAGATGGTTGTCTTTTTCACCGTGTTGTGGCAGAAGCATGTATCTTAAGGGGCTGACACTCAAGTTATAATCAGAATTTATTCTTTCAGTTCATTCAGTCTGTGGGTTACTAATCTAAGTGCATGTAAACTGCCTTCTGTAAGTGGAATATCTGTCTTTTTCAGGACTGTCTTGGTGAGACTGGAAGGATGCAGCCATCCTGTTGTTATGAAAGGCTTGTGTGCAGAATGTGGCCAGGATTTAACTCAGTAAGTACTGTCAGCTCTTTTTTCCAACTTCCTTCTTCTGATTGGGAATTCAAGCTCTTCGTTCTCTCATCTAATGGAGCCATAAAATATCCTGGGCTGGAAGGAACCTGGAGGTCATCTAGTTCCAACCCCCTTGCCATGAGGAGGAAGATCTTCCACTCAACAAAGTTGCTCAGGGTCCCATCCAGTCTGGCCTTAAACACTTTCAGGGATGGGGCATCCACAGCCTCTCTGGGCAAGCTGTTCCCGTGCCTTGTGACCCTCACAGAAAGCAATTTCATTCTTACAGCTAATGAAACCTACCTTTTTTTGTTTAAAGCCATTCCCTCTTGTCCTGTCTCTGCATGTCCTTGTGAATAGTTCCTCTCCAGGTCTCTTTTAGGCCCTTCAGGTTGCTAAAGAAAAGGCTGTTCTGAGGTCTCCACTCACTTAGGATTTAAGACCTGTGCATGCTCTTTTTTCATGGAGATAATGTAGGGTAACTCAGGTAGAAAACATAAGGAGCATGTGTAGGAGAGAGAAATTCTCATCACAATTTGCTTTACATGTACTCACCACTGAGACTGAGTTGTATGGTGTGTCAACAGTGGCTTGCTTAGTAAACCTGAGAGCCTTATCTGTGCAGGTGAAAGTAGCTGAGAGGTAATAGCAGTCTCATGCGTCTCAAGGTCATGAAGACCTTGCTTCATTTGTACTGTGAATGGGAGCTAGCTTGTCTCCAGTGCTTTCCATTTAAGGCTTCTTAACTGTTTTTCAATTTTTTGTGAAATGTTCTGCCATGGAACTAAAGGAATTTGTCTTAGCTGAAAAAGAAAGCAAATTCAAGAGATTATTCTGTTTCTCCTTTGCTGTCTCTCATTGCTTGGTAAAGAGAATGTTTGTTTCTTATGCATATCAAATTACTATTTCAACAGCTGTTCCAAAACAAGCTGTATAGTTGCCTGGATTTTATAAATTAATGTTGAATACTCATTTCATTTGGCTGGAAATACTTTGGTTTCATTTTAATTCATGTTCATTGTTAAGAATTGTTTTGTGAACATTATCCCACAAACCAGTGCAAGTGAACTGAATATTGAGGGTGCTATGCAAGAAGTAGCCTGGTTAATGTTTGGATATAACTTTAAATAAAAAGTTAAATGTTAATATTTTGTAAACAAGTGTTGTGGCAAACTTAGGAAAGTTAGGATAATCATGAATAGGGCTTTGTCCTGAATAAATACTTGGTTTGAGGTTTGAATACAGTCGCATCTAAATATTGCTCTACTGCTATCATTTCATATGATAAATCCACACAAATTCAAGGTATCCAGCAAATTAAGGTTTTTTACTTAGTACTTCTTACTATGTCTTATGTCTTTTTCTTCATTTTATGCAAAATGGCTTATACATCTGAAATACTGTGTTTTGACTGCTGAGCCTACATCAGAATACAACTCAAAAACATTGATGCTTTTCTTGCTTGGAGAAAAGCAAGTACAGCATTCTTAGTAGTCATACAGCTAATGGTCTGAAAATGGTTAATAGTTTTTAAAGGCTCATTTAAAATGCCACTCAGAGTTACAGATTAAGTTTTCTGAACTCTGAAGCAAAGAATGTAAGACACTAAAATATACATGTAAACTTCAGACTAAATGAATACTTTTGTTCCTGGGTATCAGTGATGCCATACACTGTGGTACAGGGAAAGATACCTGTCTGTGGTTTTGTCTTCCTCAGCTCAGCTCAGTACAGTTGTTTCTCAGCAGTTTGCTTGTCACAAAGTGAAATCTGATATAAGTTTATCTCTTGTTGTAGATCTGATACCAAATCTTCTCCTCGATAGGACTGGTACACAGGAGAATTAAAAGATGTGCATGTGTGTAGTGGTTTCACGTTCGCCAAATTCTGTTTTGCCAAATTAAGTCTAGCAGTTTGAGTGTCTACTCTCTTTTCCCTCTGGGAGATAGGATTTGGGAGAAAAAGGCAAAACAGGTCCAACTTAAAAGTAAACAGATTTTATTAATACACACACTAAAAGAAGAAAAGGAGAGGGGAAAAAAATGAAACCTTCTAAACCCTTCTCTTTTACCTACAAGTGTTCACTTTTCTACAAACAACATAGAGACAAAACCTCTGATTTTCAGTCAGTTTCACCATTTGAGTATAGTCTTTCATCAATTCTTTAGGAAAGGAGTCTCTTTTAGTTTACCATGGAATTTCTTCCACTGAAAACCTAGAACAGTTCTCTTGTGGGTCTGAACTCTCAGAAACAGCTGCCTGGGGAGACCCTGCTTCCATGTGGTCTCCTGCCATTAGCAGTTTCCCGAGCTGCTTATGGGTCATGGAACTCAGGCATCTGGGGTGTCACCTTTTAAAGATGTACAACTCAAAGGCAAACGATTTTCCATCTTAAGGAACAGAGATGTCTTCTCACTTCTTTCACGGGCCCAGAAGGCCTCTCATCTCTCTCTGTTCATGCATCTCATAAGATCAGTATTACTTAGTCCATCACAAACACCTTTGAACTCAAAATCCACACACAAATTTGAACAACATCTCCCCAAATGCATATCTTTCCCATTATTTAGAGGATAATCTACCTATAAAGTTCATTTCCATAGCTCAAATAAGAAGTCCAGCCAGCAGGCAACTCCTCCATCCTTCCTCTAATTAGTCTTTCACTCACTCTCTCCATCTGACTGTTATGTTGAGTCTATAACCCAAGACAGACTGTATGTATAATATATGCGTAAATAAAATAGACACAAGCATAGAGTTCCTCACTGTTTTCTGCCAATGGGAAGAGCATGTAAGGGGGTTTTTTTTTGGATGGTATTTTTGAAGCAGCAGTCACCGATAAGCCACTCTGTGTGCAGAGGGTAACTTTGCCTATCCTTTGCTTATATTTTTCATACTCTGGCTTGGAAAACAAATAGATAATTGCATGCTGAGTGATTGCAAAAAAAAAAAGCAGAGTAGTTCTAAATTTGAGTGGTTTGGTAGTTATACCTAGTTTATAGCTTGTTTTTTCATGCAAATCAAAACATAGACATATTTCATCTTAGTGTCATGTCATGAAATAATTGTATGAAAGTATAACTTACTACAGTGACTTTTTGCAGGGTGTTTCTGGTGAGCTTCTTTGATCTCTATCCATTTTGTCTAGTAACTTGCAAAAGCAAGAATTTGGAAGAGTATGTTAGTTAAGAGCTCTTTTTAATAATTTATTTGGTGGTCATTAGTTTGAGGTTACCGATTTTAGTCTGTTTAGCATTTCACTTATCTATTATTCTCTCATGTGGTCCTTCTTTTCTGTATGTGATTAGGATACGAAGCAAGAATGGAAAACAGAGCGTGCCATTATCCACAGCAACTGTATCAATGGTTCACAGTGTCCCAGAACTGAAAGTTAGCTCTGAGGTAAGTACCATCCTGCTTTTCTTGTTCTCACCTTTCACAGTTACTCCACAGTTGAGAAACTTAATTGCAGTAGTTTTGCAAATGTTGGGTGTACTTGATACAGGAAGTTTGGCTTCCCTTTGAAGAGGAATTTGGGGTTGAACTTTAGTAGCCCCAGGGTTTTGTGAGCTTATCTTCGTATAGACTGATTTTTCTCATGGTTTATATTGGGTTTTTTTAGAACTGTATACTGAAAAGATGTCACTTTGACAGCAGCCTGTAAACTTAATAGTTGAACATTTTTGTCACTAAGAGTGAACATTAAAGTAAAAAGTTCCATTAGCTGAAATCTGTTCAAAGCTTGCAATGTTTTTGAAACCTAACTTTAACCTTCACCTGAAATTGACCCACTAGATATAGTGAAGCTAGTTTGCTGCAACTTACCTGTATGGTAAAATTATTTCATTATTATTCAAATACTCCAAGTATTCCAAATTCATTAATATTTCAAATATTCATCTGAGTTATCAAAATATGCTTGTTTATCCCTCGGTTTTTGTAGGGGGAAGGAGCATGTTTATTTTGAAGTCGAACATTCTGTTTATCTTCTTTATCAACCTGATCCCTTTTAACTTTTTTTATGTTGCTCCTTGATTTTTTTTTTCCTGGTAATTGTTCAAAGAACACCAATGAGGTGCACTGTGAAGATGTAAGCAGTTAGGGGTGTCCCCATCATAGAGGAGTGTTTCAAAGAGCAGTTTGCACTTGATCCTTGCTGCTGTGTAGTGCTCTAACTTTACTTTCAAGTTCAGCTGTCTTGCGAGTAACACTGCAACTTGCTGGCAGAAGTGAATCAAGTGAACACCGAGCTTCACATGGTACTTGGGAAGTTTGTAAATACATGCAGGAGGAGTAAACTTTACTCATATTTCCTGGATTATAAGGTCTTAGTGCTAATGCCCATGTGGCAGTGCATAATCTTAGCTGTTTATGTCTGAAGGCATACATTCTGTAATCTGAATTTCACAGGTATCATTTCTGTCACCAGCAGCTTCAGTTTTATCCTTACTGTGGGGTTTTCAGACATATTGTACTTAATGATGTAAAATGGCTGGACGTAGTTGTCACAAGTTCTCAAACCTGCTGATGAATTTTCCTTTGTGTTCAAAGCTACTGCTATTTCCTATCAGGACACTGGGCCCTAAATCAGTGCTTACTTATTTGTTACATTTGAAAGTTTTGTATTGAATTTTTGAATTTTAAGAGTTAATAGTGTCAAAAAGATTTGAGAGTAGACTTTGAGAGCATTTTTCTTCTGTAACAAAAACTGCTCCACAGCTGCCATTGCTACAGTGATGTTGAGGCGTCATTTCTTGTGCAGTTAGTTTGTAGCAGAAAGGCTTCTCAGGTGTACAGTACACAAAAGGCAATAAACCTAATTTATTTCTATGGCACTAAGCTTAGCAGTGAATATTTCTGTTACAGCAAGCTGAGCAGCTGGGAAGAGAAGATCAACAGCGACTACATCGAAATAGAAAACTGGTGCTCATGGTAGATTTGGACCAGACATTGATCCATACTACAGAACAGCACTGCCAGCAAATGTCCAATAAGGTATTTGCTACCTTTCAATCCAATATAACAAGAGCAATGTTTCTAACAATACTTAAATGATGGTTCTTTAAAAGAACATTCTGTGGTTAGGTAAAATTGCAGTTGAAGAATAAAAGAAAATGCGAAACAAGTCTTCCTTAATATGTTCCTTTTTCTCTACATTCAAATTGACATTTTTCTTTCTTCCATTCATGCTTTTCTGCACTTTTCCTCTCTAATCATTTTGAGAGATGTTTCAGGTAGCTCTGAAACTTTTTCAGTCTCTCCTTTCCTTCTTCTGCAATTCACAAGCTTACTCAGTAATGGGATTATTTTCCCTCCGAGTCTGAGGTAGATACAGTGAATTACCGTTCAAAGTCCCTTTTTGAGCAATCCTGTGAGATCCTATGTCTGTCATTCCATAAGTATGTATAGGGATTTTTTTAAAAACCTTTTTTGGGAGAGTGAGGCAGGGAGAGGTTGTTAGTTGTTGTTTAATTTCTGCATGAAACACTTGTTATTGAACTGACAAGGGGTATTGTCTTGTAACATTTCTGGGAGCTCTAAAACAAGAAACATATTGAAATGTGTACACTGTCTGGAACAAGAGGATGCAAACTCAAACATTGATTGCAAACTTTGATTGCTTAGTTCTTTTCTTTCCTCTTGCCATTCTTGCATGTGCATTAGGCTCAGCATATGTTCACAATCGCTAGGAAAAAGCAAGCTAGAAATGTACATTGCAATTAAGAGGAAAGGGAACCATGAATATTCAACATAAGGATTAAAAAATCTTGTGTGTCAGAATGGTTATGCCTTTATCAGTATAAATTCATCGTTTGAAGAAAAATAATTGTAAAAATGTTTTGAGGTTTTTAACTGGCATCTTTATCTGCAAGCTTCCTGTTTTGCTCTCTGATGCTATGTTTCCATAGACAGACTTTGTTGGAGGAAGAAATACTTTCTCTGAGATCAATGCATATTGAAATGAGTCTCTCAGAAGTTCACTGAGAGATATTGATTGTAGTGAGATCCTGAACTTCTATGAAAACAAGGAGGTTGAGAAATGTCTCAGATTGGTTTGTCATAAGTAAAGATTTGAATGAAAGCCACCTGCGTCATAAATTTTTCAACAGTACAGCTTCCTGCATTTGAAAGCCTTAATGTTGGACTGCCAGGCACAGAGCAAAACTGTGCTTTGGATTTTATTCATCCACATAATCTTGTGGCCAAAACTTGCTTTGGTCTAGTAGGACCAGATAAAGTTGAGGTGAGGGAAGAGGGTAGCTCTGGAATGCTGGCATTTTTGTTTGCTATTTTGATAATATTCAACATGGTTTTTCTTCTAGGGAATATTTCATTTCCAGTTAGGTCGAGGTGAGCCTATGTTGCACACACGCTTGCGTCCTCATTGTAAGGAATTCCTGGAAAAAATTGCCAAGCTCTATGAATTACATGTTTTTACTTTTGGCAGCAGACTGTATGCACATACAATTGCAGGTGAGTAGTAGGTTACATTTAACAATATTTACCTGTCCTGCCTTCATACTCATAATTATGTAATTAATTTTCTTTACGGAGTTATTTTCAAGTATTTGTTCTTTGTTGTGCAAAGCCTAAATAGTCCTGTAAGTAGAATTCTTAGCTTGTTTACAAGGTAGTGCCTGTATGGCCTGTAATTTTAGAAATAATCCATTTTTTTCCCCATCAGATGTGCTTTGGTTTGCTGGTGGTTAGAGAATCAGTGTTAACTACTGCCTTCTTATTAAGTGCGAAATAATGTTGATGGACCTTAACAATGATCTGCAACTTCACTTGTCTTACAAATCTAATGTAACTGTTCTATAAAATTCCAGCAATGTGACATCATCTCATCCTGTGGGGAACACCACCCCCATATGGTTTCCTTTCACCAAAGGAAGTTCTGCTGCTATAAATCAATTTACAGCAATTCTGTTTGTGTCTTGGAGCTGAGTTACACTTACTTCATGAAAAACAGAAATCTAGCAGTATTTTCACATTATTTTCTCAAGAACTTAAAAATATTTTCTTCTAGCAAGTGAAAACTTGTATTTGAATTGTAACAGTAGTAGTCTATTGTGTGGGTCACTGTCTAAATGTGGTTTTTTTCCGAGAAGTGTAAAAGAAACCTGCCCTGGTTGTGGAAGTGTGTGGGTCTGAATCATGTTAGGAGGGACACCAAGTGTTTAAACTGTCAAGATGGGGTAAAAGCCAATTTTAGTCTTCCCTGTCAGAAGAACGTTTTCTCCTGAAACTTCCCCTTGTCAGCTCTGTTGGTCTAAGACAATATAATTAACGATACTTTAGGTTATGACTCCATCAAACTGTCCATGCTGCTGTTCCATGTCTCCTAGCATTTTTTTGTATTGTCTTTCACATTTACTTTTTTTTGTCATATTGTCAGGAGTGTTTTGAACAACAATGTCCCAGTAATCCCACTACTTGGCAAGAAAGGAAGATTCCAAAATAGTTAGAGAGCTAGCTATCCTAGTTAGCTCTAAAACAATTTAGGAAAAAAATATATAATCAAACAATTCTTTAGGCATGTTAAATGCCATAGAAGAGGCATGTAATGACAATTATAGGAGACTTCTGAATGACAACATAAAATATTTCTGTAATCAGAATGTGATGCCAGTTTGTGGTCTCCAGCTAATACTCCTTGAAAGGTTTAAGGCATGTCCTGTCCTGCCAATCCAAGTCAGTGTTTGTGTCACTCAAGTCTTTGACTGCAGTTTGAAGAATCTTACTAAAGCTTTGTCAGTCTTGCTATTGGATTAAGTGTTGTGTACTGCTAATGCATGAACAATTCTGTACCTTTCTGTCCTTCTTAGAATGTGTTTTTATCTTTTGTGGCAAAAGAGGAATAGTTTTCTTATGCACTAGGTTTAAATACGTGGGAGTCAGAAAGTGAGGGGCAGTCTTCCTCGCCTGGATCTGTGTGCCATGATCTGGCCTAAGGTCAGAAGCTGTATAGCAAATGCCTTCAGAGCCAGGGAGGAGTTGCAGAGGTAGTTAACTCACAATGTCTGAGTGCTTTTCCTGTCTTCTCTCAATGTGTGATTTGGTCCTCTGCCCATTTTAGTCTCTGATTCCCTTTGTGGATTACCCTGCAGTCCCTGTGCTGCCACAGGCTGACACTTATTGAGGCCATCATGCTCAAGCTACCCCATTTATTCCAGAGAGGGAACAGCCGCCAAATGAGCAAATTAGGGTATTGCTGCTGACAGGTCACAGACTTCTGGATTTCTGCCTGAAGCTGTTTAACCTCATCAAAAGCATTCAGACTACAAGTGGGTTATTTGTGCAGTTGGTGTTGGTTTCAGCTGAAATCTGTGGATAAACATTGGATACAGTAGCCTTTGGTCCACTTGTGCAGCCAAGCTGCAGTACTAGAGAAATAGGTGGCTGATACATATAGAGAACACTTGGTGGCAGCGTTGGTTAAATGGTTTCTCACAGAGCTGTCAGTTGGATACTCTGTTATCCCTATGTTACATAAAGAAAGAACTCGTATTAAAATGCTGGGGATCTTTTTCATAAGAAAATGGTTGTTTGCTTAGGTCCTCTGTAGATGTCCTATATATCTTTATGAATTCTGAACTCTGAGTTGCTCCTTTCATGTCCTAGAAGGCGTTTGAAAAAAGATGACATCTTGTCAGTCCATTTCTCTCATCTCAGCTGACTCTTGCCAGCTGTTAAGTGGGATTAGCTGGTATTTGTAAACACCATTATCTAGAGCTCCCTGGAGTATTTCTCTACTAAATAATTATTTTGAGCAATTGTTACTTAATTTCTTTTTCTGCTCTGTATGAGAGAAGTTTGGTATATTTAAAACCAATGTCAGCTTAAAAGCTAGTTGTAAAATGCCATAGAGAATTTTGAGTTCAGAAGCTATTAAGCAACAATAAAGCAATGTGAAATCACTCCAGATTTACGATGAAATTTAGAAAGTAGGACCAAGTTGAGAACATTCATATGTATGGTTACAGCAAGTGTATTACAGAATGTATACAGTGTGTATGTATAATCACCAGTGTCTGAAATTGTCCCAGCTTTTGAAAGATTGGGTCAATAGCTCTTTCCAGGTGTAAAGTAGAATCTCAGAACTGAAGGTAACCTGATTCTTCCGAATTCAGTTTTAGTTTTATTTATAAAAGGACTTACTCAAATTCATGTTGGTTCCAACTGTTGTATAACTTCTCCTGGGAACTGCTATTTAACTAAATCTTTCTGTAAGATTTGAGACATCCCCAATATGAGTTAGTTTTCAACATTGTATCTTCTGATGGTTTTAACTTAGTTTTTACTTTTCTTTTTAAGAGGGTCTTTGTAAGAGCAGGCAATACAGCTGGGTAAGTCTATATGCAAGGAGCCAGTCTGAGATGATGGGAAACAAACAACTGGGGCAATAGCTAGGTGAATCTACTCAATAGTCCTTCCTGATATGGTGAGGGATAATAATAGTGTGTTCAGTTTGTTCAAGAAACTTGGGGGCATACCTAGCTCAGTGTCTAATTTATGAGACTACATGGAAGCTCAGTTTGTCCTAGTCTCTCTCGGTCCGCATCTCAACCCATGAACCCATCATTACATATTCTCTCCCCTGTCCATCTGCAGAGGAGGGTGAGAGAGTGGCTTTGGTGGGTACCTGGTGTGTTGAAGAAAACAAATGATGTTTGATGAAAGAAAAGCCTGGCAGCCAGGCTTTCTGCACTTGGACTTTTTTAGTTCAACTTCATTTTTCTTACAGTTTTAGCTTGGCAACATTGCAGCTGAGTGCCTCATTGAAGTTTTGCCATGTAATCAGTGCACTTCTGTCTAATTCAGTGTAGAGAGATCCTTTGTATTCAGACAATGAGCAGAAGAGAATTTTTGTTGGGGAGAACAGCAACTTGTATGACAGCTTTTGTAGTTTGTCAAAGTATCTGTGTGTACAGCAATAAATCTTTGTAGCTAATTCTCTCAATTCATTATGCCTAGGTACTGCAAGGGTCTCACTACAGGGGATGATTCTACGAGTTTGCAGCAATTCTTAAGCATAGTCGGGTGAGTTAAGGTTGAACCTCTATCCTTAACTCAGAATTTTCTTGCTTTTATGGGTTTTAAGTTATTCCAGTTACACATCAATATTAATTACATGCAGGATCAACTTTCAGAAGTGATGACTAATTTTTAGGGTTTTTTAAAACTTTGTTTTTGAAGTCCCAACTTAAGGTACTCTTGGGAGCTGGACTGTTAAAAGGAGTTGAACATATGTTCTGTGCAAATCTGAGCTCCTTGAAAGAAAATTAAAGTTGGTCCATAGAGTCTGTAGTCATTTTGAATTCTGTTTCTGGTTATAATATGGCCATCGTTTAAAGTAAAAGACAGTAAAACTTGAAAAGATTGTTCCCAAGTAAGTATTGACTGCCTTGTGTTATTCATAAGAATCATGAGAAGTTGATACTAGCTTCAATACAAATTCAGTAAAACAGAAAATGCAGGTTAGCATGTGGTATGCCAGTTTCTTTCTAAGCAATTATGTGGCTGTGATCTGCTCATGAAGGTGAACTTTAATTTTGGAGACTAGGTTCAGAAGCATGTGCATGTGTGTTTGTACACCCAAGTCATCATTTCCCTAAATAGTGGCACTTTATCTTAAGATCAGCTAGCACAGCTTCTGTTTTGGGGTTCTTTTTTGTTTGTTTGTTTGTTTGATTTTTTTTTTTTTTTAAAGAATGCACTCAGAAAAGTTACTACAGCTGGGCCTAAATATTTCTAGAAGTCCCAGGATATATATTCATTATGTGTAAATGTATTGAAGTAGTTGTTAGAGGTACAACTTAAAACCTACAAATGCAAGAGCTACGGCTGGAATTGTCCTGTAACTTCCTACTGTGCTTAAATATTGCAGCACATTGCCGACTCTTGTGAGACTTCTCTGCAGTCCCTAGGCATAATGAGCTAAGGAGAGCATTTAGTTTTTAAGGAACCAACTATAGAGAGATAAATGTAAGTTGCAAAAATCGTGTATCTATCACCTGCTGTATCTCTTTCAGCCTTATTTATTTGGCTGTCACGAATTCAGTTTGGTTGCCATCTTGAAAGAAAGTTAGATGGTTTTTTTATATTAATCTCAGTGAATTAGCTACAAATACTTGATCCACTGTATTTTCTCCCATATGATCTCATGCTTTAAAACTGTTGGTTAAACTGCTGTTGCACAAATTAAAATAGCAGAAGTATATAAGACATAAACAAGGAACAAACATCTTGAACATTAACTTTTTAATTTCTTCTTCCAAAAGGATTTTTGGACCCTGAAAAGAAGCTTTTTTCCCATCGGATATTGTCAAGGGATGAATGTATTGATCCGTTTTCTAAAACTGGGAATCTTAGGTATGTATATGGGTCTTAGGCATTATACAAAACAGGACAAAAAATGGAGAAAGTATGCTAAATAAAATAAAAATTACTCCCTCTGCACTTAACGTGTTTATATCCTTCTTTGTCTGCCTCTTAAATATCAACATCATCTCAGTAAAACAGAAATGTTGGGCATTGCAGCATTTCCTCTACTTAATGAGTTCTGTGTTAGCAGAACAGTAAGTGTGTGATGGCATGGCATCATGGTTTCACTTACACTTCTTATTCTTGCAATAAAAACCATATTTCCATTTCTTCTTTTGATCTTGTATAACGACTTTTATGCTGTGCTATTTTTAAGTAAACCAAAATTCTCAGTTTGCATTTAATTCATAATTGAATACCTAGTATTCTGGCTTTCAAATGTGCTAAAAGCACCTTCTGTTCCTAGTGTTTCTTGAAATTAGGTCATCTAGAACCTTGAATTCATATTCTAGTCTAATTTCACATTCTTATCTTTTTCAGAGTATAAAGCCAGATTTTTTTCTAAAACAGATATGTTTAATGCAGCTTTATGAAATACTGAAAGTTATTGCCTCTTCTCACCTGACTGTACCAAAAGAGAAGCTTTTTTTCTTTTCTTGCTCTGTTTTTTATATGCATCTTAAGTACTCTTCCTCCTCCTCCTCCTAGGTGTTGGGTGATATTAGTACTTCTGTTTCCTTTATCTTGGTTTGAATGAATCTACTTTTTAAAAACTCATCTTGTGTCTTTTACCTATCTATATATAGGTAGTGTATTGACCTTGTGATAATTGACTTAGGGCTATTGGTTGAGAAAAACCAGTGAAAACTAGACTGAAATGTTGTAATTGTTTGTTCTCTCAGAGGTTTCTTGTTTTCTGCTTTTAGTCTTTGAGACACAGATTTTAAAAGAGCTGTTTCTTTTATTTCCACTAACTTAAATTTGTTCAAAGCTTGTAATTTGAGTTCCATAATTTTAAAATTGCTGACTTTTTCTGAGTGTCTTTTGTAAGTTCCATGTTCTGCAGACTTGCTCATAATAAACCAGAGCATCATCAGAAAGTGCTTCCATTGCTATATGAATTTCTAAAACTGGCATAATTTGTCAACTGTTTTGTCTCTTAGAGATCTCTTTCCTTGTGGAGATTCCATGGTTTGCATCATTGATGATAGAGAGGATGTTTGGAAGTTTGCACCCAATTTGATAACTGTGAAGAAATATGTGTACTTTCAGGGGATAGGAGATATTAATGCACCTCCTGGATCAAGAGAAATGCAAATGAAGAAGAAAGGTAATTAGATTGTTTTAAAACTGCGTTTATAACTTTGTCCACTTTTCAGCCATGATTGATGTAAGTCATTGAGATGATCTTAGTAATACTGCAGTTGTGCTCAGATGGGCAATCCCAGACTATTGAAGTTGACAGCACAAATGTGAATAGCTTGGTGAAACTGGACTGTTCTTACTGAGAGCATTCCTTTTGGCATCAACCAGAGCAGAAGCAAAGCAGCATTGAGTGTTGTGGCAGAGAGCTTTGGCAATACACCAGACTTCAAGGATGTGTCAAGGGGAGCAGTTTCTCCCTCACACCCCCACGTAAAACGTACTGACTTTTTCTTCTTCAGTCCCCTTCCTTGCCTTGAGACTTGGAGGAATAGGTAATGAAGTCTGGCCACAACACACTGCTGTAAATGAATGTTGAAATCTGCTTGCCTCCCAGTCTAAATCATGTTAATAAAACCAGGGTGAATTTTTAGCATTTACTGAACATGATGTTCTGGCATTTGACACAAGAACCTTATGTTCAACAGGCTCAGCAGTGTAATACACATAATGGATTTAGAAAGTACACATTACTAGATTGGTAATTATTTGGGGGCAAAATGTATTGGAAACACAATGTTGTAAGAAAGAATTGTTGGGCTTTTTCCAGTTTAGCCAAGGGCTTGGGTTTTTTTTAAATTTTATACTTATGACATTGCTCTCTTTCCCTTGTTGAAATAGAAGTGTCCAATACAACAATACAAAGAGCATTGTCAACCTGAATCAGGTCACTGTGGTGTAGGACCTCTATACTTGACTCCTGTTGTTACTTGTAGGGCAGGAACATGCACACAAAAGGGAGACAAAGTAGTGTGATTTCATACAGTGTTCCCAGTGAATGTTTGTGGGCAAAGTTTTGGAAGTCTGTGGTTGCTTTGTCTCCCTACTTCTGCAGACATTTGCAGATACATCCTAAAACTATTCTTCTGCTTTTGACTCTATTACCCTTTTACTTGCATTCCATCAGTCTTAAATTGAGCTTGAATGGCATTTTTGTGCTGCTAAAATATATATGTCTTTTCAAGGACTAAAGTTCAGCTATTTTGTTATGAAAATTAGGTAATATGAAAGACATGGCTGTCTATAAATCAAGTTCTTGTACTGTAGTTCTGGATTATAACCTTACGAAGCAAATTTTGCCCATCTGCCTCCCAATTTGTTTATTTTCATTGCTCTAAGTTGTAATAGTAAAACTTAGACTACAAGATAAATCCTTCAATGCTTGCGGAGTTAACAAATAATTTACTTATATACTTATATTATACTTATATACTTTGCAATAATAACTTACTTATGACCTGTGATTTAAAGAAAAAGAAGCCGCTAATATAACTTCCTTACAAAAGTAATGTTTGTTAAGTCTGACAGTCCTTTCTAGTGATCATTGACACCTAGAGAATTTTAACAACTTTGAAAAGCCTGGTGATCACTTTCAAGCTTAATGAAGTCTAACTCCATATGTAAACTGTGTTTAAGGTCAATGAAAGCTAAATTTTGGTTAATCTTGAAAAAAAGGATAAATACGTATATGTTTTCTTTCTTGCCCATGTCTTAGCAAACCACTCCACAAAACCTGAGGCATTGGATTCAGCAGTGATTTCAGCAAAAGATGTTGAAGAAATAAAGAATGTTATATGTGTAGAAGAGCACAGTAATGGTCTCAAGAAAACTGCAAAGGACACTTGCACTGCAAATGGGAGTACTTCTGTAAGCAGTGAAACATCTGATGGGGATGTGAACTCTCGTGATAAAGTTAATACCCAGGACCCCTTAAATTATAGCACTGGTCACAAAATGGACAGTGAAGTCCATGATGATTTGGCAAATACAAAAGAATCTCAGATTTTTTCAGAACAAGTTGATACAACAGTTACAGAGAAGCAGCAAACCCAAGAGAAGTCAACAAATGACTTGGACTTTGAACTGTCTTCTGACAGTGAAAGTGATGATGGCTTGGATACCAAAAAGTCATCCACTTCTGTATCAGATAGTGAGAATGAGGAAAAGAGAAGCTGGAAGAGATCCAAACAACCTCTGGAGGATGAAAATCTACAGCAAGAGAGTTGCACTGATGTGAGTGAGCAAAAGGATGGTCTGGCGAACCATTCTGAGGACACACAGTCTAGTGAAAATATCCAGGACAAAATTGACCTTGAAGCACAAGAGGCAAGTGAACAGGAAAGCCTTTGTGATTTAGGAAATGGGTCTGGAGACAAGAAAGAAGCTGAAACAGAATCTCAGATTAGTGAACAGTCTGGAATTACAATGGGTGAGTCCTTAGACCAGAGCATGGAGGAGGAAGAGGAGGAAGATGATACAGATGACGACGACCATTTAATATACCTCGAGGAGATCCTTGTGCGAGTTCACACTGATTATTACACAAAGTATGATAAATACCTGAAAAAAGAGATTGAGGAAATTCCAGACATCAGAAAAATAGTACCAGAACTAAAAAGTAAAGTCTTGGCAGATGTAACCATAATATTTAGCGGACTTTACCCTACAAACTTCCCTATTGAAAAGACACGGGAACACTATCACGCCACAGCACTTGGAGCTAAAATTGTGAAGAATCTTGTACTGAGTGCTGATGATCCTGATAAAGCAACACATCTCATTGCAGCAAGAACAGGTAGGTATTTGAGCAGCTTTTAGTCTGTTAGAATTCATGCATTGAGCACTTCTGTATAATCTTTATAGACTTTAATGTAACTGAGATTAGAATGGAAATCAAAGGAAAGATTCTTCCTAAAACAGTTTAGTGGCCTTTTTAAAAGGATCTTTCTCTTAATTTTGCTCAAATGTGACTTTTAATGGCTAAAAGTAGCACCCACTAAATACCCTCTGATGTAATGTGTCATGCCTCAGTTTTTTTGTTAAGAATTGGCAATACTAATAGTCAAAGACTCAAAGTTGTTGAATAGAAACTTTTAATATTTGTGTCAAAGAAAAGTTTATGGTCATCTTGCTATAAAGGTATAGCAGTGCTCTCTTTCTCAGTTTTTCAGATTTACCTCTCATGGTTCAGTTTCACTTGGTATGAAATTCAAACAAATTATTTTAAGAGACTGCTAATACCCTGTCATTGCACTGTGCTTAAACTGGAATTGTTTTGTCAAAGAAAATATAAAGAGTTTCGGTTGTCTTTGACAAAGCTGCCCGTTTCTTCATAGCTATAATGGGTAGGAATGTACCATTGGTAGCTGCCATAGAGGAGCTACCAGTCAGCAGCTCTAGCTTCTGGAGCACTTTTTTTGGGAGGTGCACCCTGAGGCTTGGCTCCCTCATTGCTAGCCTTTCAAATTTACATGGAATCTAAATATCTGATAGTCAAACCCATAAAATCCAAAAGTAAAACTGCATGCTTTACATTATCTAAAACTTAGATACTTTTAAGACACACTTAAATGTCATAAGCAAAGAAATACATTATCTGCCACCTATTGGATTTTTTTTGACTGCTGTTCCCGTGGGCTTTTAGTACATCAGAAGCAGCTTGGTTTCATTGGCTTGTATTTTAAAGAGAAGGTACTTTCCTCAAAAGTGTGTATGTCGAGAGGCATTTGAGTAATAAAAGCATAAAATATAAATGGAGATAGACATTTTAGTCATAAAAATAACATGAAACTCAGGAGATGGAATTAGATGCATTGAGATTAACTGGGATTCTGTGTTGTGAAGATGTGATAATTGCAACAGTGAATGTGAAGTTTTGAAATCAATGGATGCATCAGTTTGGGACTCCATTGTTTTACCACAGTTGCTGAGCAGCTGTTTTAAAACTTAATAAATAGTAATACTTGTTTCAGCAAGGAACTATGCAAGTGCATCGTACTTCATTGGAGACATAATAGCCATCAATATAAGAGATGTTTTTCCAATTTCAAATCTTAAAATGCTTGATTTCAAAGTTGCTTTGTTCATCTTAAACTAGATGACTTCTGAATGTAGCTACACATCAGATGCAACTATTGTGTGATGGGGTAAAATTGATAAGGTAAATGTAAATGAGACCTTCCCAAGTATATACGTTTCTCTAGAGTGAAAAGTGTTGAAAAACACGTTGAGGTGCACATCATATGATAATGAGAAGCAGTTGACTTTATTTGGTTTTTTTGGAACATGAAGTTTGAGGGTTGCCTGTTTGTGTAAATGCATCTGGGCATCCTTGTGTTCTGTTTTTGTAAGTAAATTATTTGCCACCTGCACATTCTTAGTGAAACGTACTAAAATACATCTGAATATGAAAAGCTATTTTAACTTTGTTTTTTGATTAAATTCAATATTGCACTAATTCTACATGAGGTAAATTGGCAGTCCTTTCTGCCTAATGGGCAATACTGTTGTCATCTTTCATCATCACTTAATAATTGTTTCTGTAACAATGGCAGTGAAATGGAGGGATTTAGAGTGAATAAAACTGTATTCTCCAAAAACCCTTTATAAGATACTTGTGTATTGACTGGTTCTGGTTTTGTGGTGGGGTTTTGGTTTTTTTTAACTGGAGACTATTATTCTCACCTCTGGAAGGTGGGAATAGTTATTCTGCATTCTATTTCATGAAGGAAACTTCTTAGTCAGAGATTTTAAGGATATAAATTCTATCCTGTCACAGCTGGATTTGTGATAATTCATCTGTCAATGTGATTTTCGTAGTGATTCTTTTATGGTTAGAGAGCAAATTCTTACAAGCCTCTTGCTGACAGTAAGCCATACAAATATTGCATCTTTGGCTCCCGTGGCAAATATATGAAGCACTGCTTGATGTCTAATTGCTGGTGAAAACGAGAAACAAAAGCATGTCACTTCTTGAGTTTTATGCAGAAGTCAATGATGTGAGACCAGGCAACGTTGTTATCTATACTTTTATCTTTCTTTCTTTTTTTAACGTGTTTGTGAAAAGTGATTCTGGAATACCTTTGAGTTCAGTCTTTCTGGGTGGCACCACTAACAGCGGCAGACTTGGGACTCTGACAAGCAGCTTAATGTGTACGTTTACTTTGCTCTAGCTGAGATGTAAGGAAAGGCACATACTTAATCTGCAGCAGTGTTTGGGGGTAAATACTATTAGCTTTCTCATTTTGAAGGCAAAGAAAGCATTTGGCAGGGGACGTAAAAGGGAAGGAGTCAGTGTGAGACAGAGTTGTCCCTTAGGTCTTGAAGTGCTGGGGTTTTCCCTGCAAAGTGACCTCATCATAGCTTGGTGCGTTGAAATGAACAGCTGCTGAAAAGTGTTTTGGCTTGTTTCTACAGCATTCTTCCCAGCCCATTAGAGTAAATAATATAAATTTTTTATTTTTTGTGTGTCTCGTCTCTTTCTCTGCAGATAAGCTGTTTGTTTCCCTGTAGACACAGGCACTCTGAATTCTGAAATTAAATAAATCCTTGTTCTTGAAAAAAATTAGGACTTTCTTCATTACATAGGGCAGAAGATACTGTCTGCCTGAAATACTGTAAGATACAGTATCTTTGCATCATCTGATCAGCTTTAATAAATCTGAGTGACTGAGAAAAGGCTATCCTATAGTCCTTTCCACTTGTCTATGGGCTGCATAAATCTTGCTTCAGTTTTTGAAGCATCTGCTGTTTGCTTTAAGCATCAGTGAACTGCACTGTAGGATGAGATTTTATAGCTGTGTACACACTTGGCTAAGCAGTTATCACACTATTTCATACACCTTGTTATGTTCTTTCCTGAACAGATGAAAGACACTAGTTGATTCCTGTATTGACTTTTTGTTGGTGAAGCAGATAGAGTTGTTCAGATCTCTCAAAAATTATTGTAGTGTGGTAGGAATGGAAATACATCAAATTTAGACCCCAAACTTTTCTTCTATTTTTCAAAATATATTTGAGTCCACGCTACTTCCTACGCCTGTGATGTGTCAACAGTGTTTTTTCCTGAAAAATATGTTCAAGGGCAATGTCTTTTTAAAAAAATTGGGTTAAGCATTGCTCTAAACTTGGCCACTGACCAGGTAAGCCTGTTGCTTTTATTGGTAAAGCACAGTGCAGAGTTAAACCTGAACTTCAGGCATAGCTTCAGAACAGCATATCTGTCACTTGTCTTAGATTGGTGTTCTTGCAGAAGAGCTTCAGGATTTGATTATAAATCAAGATCTGTATATAAAGATTATCTGAAGAGAAATAAACTTTTAGTGATCGGATTTTCCGAGCAATGTCTGGCAGCCAGGTTCCAAACTGCCGTAAGGATATGTTGATTTTGGTGTGTTGGAATCAGGAGAGAGTTCTGCACGTGCTGCTGGTGGTCTCTCCCCATCATGTGCTTTGGTTAGTCCTGGCACAGCCTTGAGCACTCACACTGGGGTTCCTCATGAGTGAGATTGAATCAGAGGCCACAGTCAACTGAGAACTGTTTTCAACAAGTTCAGAAGTAGAATTGATGAGCACCTTCCCTGGCTTTGAAAATAACATTTTCCAATACTATTTGCTTCAGACTGTATCCATTAGATAGTAGATGTGATTAATTTGGCTCCCAGTTGCTTCATGTGGAAAACCTTCTGTGCCTCTAACTTTTCGGAACAACTTTAGAATTTGAAGTTGGGAAAGGTGATTAGATGGCAACAATGCAAAAAGTAGCCTGGAAAAATCAGTTTTTCTCTAAGTGATTTTCAGCTCAGCTGGGTAATTCAGATGTTTTTATCTGCATCAGAAGTAGCATTGCTTGGATGGATTAAAATCTTTTTGCTGTTTTGTCTTAATAAGTGTAATTCAAAAAGGAAAAGTTACACTAGGGAAAGGGAGAGCAGGCAACAAACATATTATCACAGTGCTGTTTCTCCTCACACTTAAATTTGGTGTTTCACCAAATGTTGCTTTTAAGTACATTATTCACGTGAAATCTTGATTTGTGAGTATGTCAGCTAGAAATAGGAGACGCTCACCAAGAGGAGCAGTTATGTTCCCTCATGCAGTTTTCAGTATGCTGGAGTGTGCAATGGGCTGCTGCACTTTAGAAATGGGGAGGAGGCAGAAAGCCTTGATGTTGTGGAGGTGAGAAAGACAAGACTTTTGACTCCTGGGAGGTGGGTTTGGTTACACACAAGTCTGTGTCACTAGTTTTCACAGAATCCTGGAACATTTAGGTTGTTAGGGACTTTAAAGACCTTGTTCCAGTAGCAACTTCATGCAAAATTGAGCTGTTTTGGCTTTCATGTTTAAGTCGTCTGTCACAATTCTGCCGACTAGAAGAATTTACAAAGCTCCTCAGCACGCATCCAGTATGAAACAGTCAGATGTATGAGAATGCAGAATGTGGGGGTGGGGGGAAGGGGCAGCAAGGTGAAACACCTGACATCAGTGCGGAAACATGAGTTTGAAAAACAGTTGAGAAAGTCATCTCCTCAGGTAACTTCACAGATTTAGCATGAGGTGAAGGTGCAGTTTTACAGTTTTCTCCAGGTTTCCCCTGGTGAAGTCCAAAAGGAGCAGCATAGTCCTGTCTATCCAGCAGCATCACCAGCTCTGGTTAACTGTTGTGTGTGCTTACTAGTGAAACCACTGCTGTTTTGTGTGGTATTCAGCTCCAGAGCTGGTATGTGCAGGACAGTATTGCCAGCTGTGTCTGATATTTGATTCAGCATCTAATAATAGGCACAGGTACTTAAACTTCTACCAGACTTTTCGCTCTCATTGCTTTTTTTTGCTCCTCTTGTTGCCTTTTTTTTTTTTTCTCTGAAACTCTTATGGTTACGAACCTGATTTTAGCATTCTCTTTGTAACAGCTGTTGTCTTACTGGTTTTTCTGATGTCATTCCTTTTCTCCTTTATTATTAAAAGAAAGCAATGTCCAAGCTAAGCCTTAAACTTCTTCAGTCATTTTTTCCTCAGATCTCTTAAAGTGATTCTCTTTCAGAACCTTTGCTTTATTTCCTCTGAAATATGCCCTGTGTATAAATTAAATACAGCTTTATATATAACTGTTTCTAACTGCAGGTATTTCCACAATTCATATTGAGGTTAATTAAATATTAATAATACCTCCAGTCAAAGCTCCTTCTGGCACTGTAAACGGGCTCATTTCCAGCAGCTGTTGCATGTTTCTCTCAGTTGCTTTTGTAACTGATAATTAATTGGAAAACAGATTTCTTAAATCAGGGCATGTATGATTTCAGGGACTACGTTGACCTCCCTTATTAGGGTTTTATGTTTTAGCCAGTTAAAGCATCTTGAACTGCAAAGGTGTGCTGGGTTTAACACAGTTGCGGTTCTAAAAGTGTTTTCACTGAATCTTTGTTGGACAGTGATGGCAAAAATTAAAATAGGACGTGTCTTATTTTTATGTTTGCATTTCTCTTGGGTTCTTAAATTAACTTTTTTTTTTCCAATGATACTTGTGGGGAGTAAAGCTTTATGTGTACAACTCTTATATCCTGAACTGTGCAATTAGTTGCATTTAGAGCTGAAAAAATAAGAAATATATTTGTGCATACAGTATTGTTTTCTATTAATCTAAATCCAATAAAGTGTGTATCTAGAGAAAAAATGTAGCCCTACTCCTGTATTCCATTGGGTTTGGGGGCCGAAAAGTAGAGAAACTGAGGCTTTCAGCAGTTTGATAAAGGACAGTTATCTCATGCCCTTTCTGTTTATTTAGTCTTTTAATCTTACCGATGTCTTAAACTGAGCTGTCTAACCTACTAGTTAGGTCAATCCTCAAGTGCATTTCCATTCATCTGTCTGTCCCAGTGGATTGTAGTTCAGGTTTTACAAAGGGTATTAAATATTTGAGACTAGCTGCTTTGTCTCATCTTCAAATTATGTGAAGTACGAGTACTTCAAGATTTTCATCTAAATTGAAACAAGTAAAATATTGTTAAATGACAGTCATGAAGATGAAACTCCAGGGAACTGTGATGAAAACATCAAATTAATTTACTGTTCTTGCTTCCTTGTCAGAATTGTTCTGAAACTTGATTTTTTTTTCTGGAGCCTTCATTGCTTCATTGTTCTCATATGTGTGAAAGCAGATTAGGGTTCATATTATTAGTATCATTATATTTTACTTTGTTTCATTTGCTGTTGTCAGCTCCCTAGTGTTAATGTTTTTTTCCCTGATTCTCCTCTCCATCCCACTTGAGGTCGTTGGAGGAGTCAGTGTGTCTTTGACTAAAACCACAGCACTGATTTTGTTGCTTTTTGGCAGACTTGCAGCAACTTTACTGAGTTTCTCTCTTGTTCTGGCATCCTCGGAGAGTAGAATTTGAGATCACCTGTTACTTGCAAGCTGCACTGATGGTGGTTTCACCTGGACTGCATGCTAGCCTGCCGTGTTTAACTTCACATTCTTTGTTCCTGTTTCAGTGCAAGGGAGTTCTATCTGCTTTGCCTCCACTTCTGGTTGGTGGCAAAGTGAAGGCTGGGTGGGTGACAGCCTGTTAAAAGGTAGCATGCTGTATGAACAGGGGACGATGTGTAAAAAAAGTTAGTATGATAAGTTGGTCAGGCTTCAACAGCATTGAAAAGCTGCTTCTTCTTGGACTATTAACAAATATAAGTGAAGGAGATGTTAAACAGAAGTGCACTTGTGTTGTTTGTTGGGCTAACATGCTGAGAAGATGGAGAAATTTTCTGTATAAATCTTAGTGGGCTACTTCCATGGTGCCAGTTCTTCAGAAAGTTACCTTCATCCAGCTTGAGTCTGAGGTACTGCATCTGACTTAGCTTCTCACTTTTATTTGCTGTGGTTGTTTTGTTGTACTGGGGAGGAGTGTTGCTTTTTTCTTTTCCTGTACAATTGATGACAAAATGTTCATAGTTTTAACTACACTGGCTTATCTTCTGTGTTTCTGGGAACACTGTTGTGTTGTGTTTGACTCTGTAATAGGCACAGAAAAAGTACGGCAAGCTCAGGACTGCAAGGATCTCCATGTTGTAAACCCTGATTGGCTGTGGAGCTGCCTGGAGCGCTGGGACAAGGTTGAGGAACAGCTCTTCCCCTTAAAGGATGACTACATCAAAACACACAGGTGGGTGCTATTCCTTGAGGGAATAGGGGCCATGGAAACAGGTTATTTGTACAGTAATGCTGATATGTTAATAAATTGATTTCTGGCAAATTCAGAATGGTGTGCAATGCTTATGGAAGAACTCCCCGTTTTTGTCCATTTCTCTTTTGCTTAAAGTGAAGGCTGTTGTGGGATCCGGAGGCAGTTCGGTAACTAACATAGTCAGGAGAAAACTTGTAGAAAAGTTGTGGCAACATTACTTTCTTCAGCAGTTACTGTTGTTAGCTCTTTTAATTTGGAGAAGTTGCCCTTTTCAGTTCATCCATAAGCTAACATAGGGAATGCCACCAAGGCACAGGATCATTCATGCTGCCAAAAAACGTACATACTTTGACTACATGAAGAACTGGTAAAGTATGGCATTTTTTGGTGAAATTTGGTAGTGACGAGAAAGAGAGAGAGAAACAGAAAAATACCATAGAAAATTCTGAGAGGAATTGAAAGGCATGAAGATAGTAGCAAAAACTGGAAGAAAGCAAAGTAGTGAGAGACAGTTTTGGCATGACAAGAAAGTACTGAAAGAGAAAAAGTAAAAAATAATTAGTGCACTAGGGTGACAGTAAGTATAAGAGGCAGCCAAAAACATTATTATCAAAGAGGAAGTCAGACTGCTATCAGTAACAGTCCCCTGCAGGATAGTGGCATGGCTAAAGTAACTCACAACAAGGTACTGTCCAGCCAGCTTCTGCTTCTTGACTTAATCTGTTTGGATAGACCCACATCTTGCAAGCCTAAGAGAGGATCTTCCCTTCCATGTTTAGACAGGAAGGAGCACAGCATAATGGGGTTTCTGTATTAAACTGATGCTGGTGTGATTGACTATGCTAGAGATTTGCCTTCTACTTACAAGATGCCCTTTGAGGGCAGAACATGGATGTGTAAGGCTTTGAAGATACTAAAAGAAGAAATGTGGAAGTGAGGGCATTTATCAAATGTAACATGAGACAGCATTCCTATAAATGGGAAAGACATGTGGCCTGCTTATGGCTTGACTAAGATACTTAAGTCTTGAGTAAGTACTATCAGATGGTGTTTAATCAAACTTTGGAATATTTGCATGGGATGTTTAATTTGTCTCAGAGACCTGACACTGCTAAGTTTGCATTAGAATCCTGGACAGTGGCTTGTGAACATTGTTTTTTGATGCCTAGATGAATATTAGTCTTCTTCCCTCTATTAATTTACTCTTCCATTTTACTGAAACATGATAATTTTTCCTACTTTTATGTTTCAAATACAATGCATCTTAACTTCATGCTTCCCCCCACCCAAGCTTCAGTCAGTAAGATATCTATCTTAATGCAAATACTTTTTACTTTAACCCAGTTAGGTACAGTACTTTGGAAAAGATTTTCTCCTTAATGAAGCTGCTTGAAATAGTGATTACAGGTCCAAAGCACTTATAAACTAGGGGAGGGGAGAAGTCTGAGAAAACATTTGCATGTAAAATGAACCTAAGATAGCAAGAAAAGAATAGGTAAACTTGGAATTGGTTTACCATGTTATTGCTGCAAGACTGCTTCAGAAACATTCATAAAAGCATCTGGTGAAAACTCCAGTTTTGTGACACTTCTGGTATTTGTAACAAATTAATTAAATCTTTTTTAACATAGCATTGCTTTCATGGAGTATAACATGCTGTTTTATTTGAGGTTTTCTTAATTATTCAATTAGCTTGCCTTTTTTTTTTTTGTGGCACTTCATCGTAATTGGATAGTATACCATAATGGTGATTCCTGCAAGACTGATCTCTGAATGTTTCTCCTGACACTTCTAAAGTTATGTTTTTAAAATGCAGCAGGGTGATCATAAACAGTTTAGTATTTTAAAAAATTAATTAGAATGACTTGCAAGTTAATACTATGTGTTTATTTTCTCTCAGAGCAAATTTGGAGAGCAGATAGAAAGATTGATAAAATAGTCTGCTTTTCTCTTTGTTGCATGTATGCAGATTATCATGCTATGCTAACTGTGCTGTTGTTGCTACTGGGAAGCCATTTCTATAACTTTGTGTTTAGACAATTTTTAAGGCAGACTTACTAGTATTTTAGTAAGCTAAACATGACATTATCTTGTATTTGCAGTTTTCTGTTTTAAATTCAGTGAGACTTTAATGAGGTGGAGGAGGAGAAATGTTACTTTAGAGATTTTCCAAGCCATTTCCCTCTTCTGCTTTAGAAGAAAAGGGAATGCTCGTTTTTTACGTTCTGGTTAGATAGCTCATTTAAATTTCTAATGCAATTTTTTTCTGAACTCCATCTAACAGAGAAAATAGCCCTGCCACGTTTCCTGATACACCCAGCACATTTCAGACAGCTCTGTTTCACCCAACACCCATCCATCCGAAGTCTCAACCTGGTCCTGAAGTTCGAATTTATGATCCTAACACTGGAAAGCTGATCAGGAAAGGCACACAGACATCTGGGCAGTCAATGTACATCCAGTCTCCAGCTCCTCCCATCACCTTGCCAGTCCACGGTGAACACTCGTCCTTCAGGTACCGAAAGCACAGCTAAGAGTCCCTTTATCTACATTTTTAGGTTCTGTAGTAAATCTTACTCTTATTATCCTTTCATTTGATCAAATTGGCATTTTTGCTTTACTTTGTTTCCTTTCTGAAAAGCAACAAAAAGAGCAAAAGTGAATAATTAGCTGGAATGAAGTTAGGATGCTACGATTTCAGATGCTTTTTGTGCCTCACTGAAGTGGAACTGGAAATATCAAACCAAATAAATTCAGCGTGTAGTTTGTGTAGTCTGAAGAATGTTACAATAACTGATCTCTGAAGTGAGGCAGTCTGATGTTTCTTAATGAGTATTAGAATACTGGATTGTTTTTGTTAATAAAATATACCTGATAGCATTTGGTTCTTGTTTATAAATTTCTCTTCGCCTAATTCCTTCAAATGGGGCATTAACTTCATTTTTGAGGAATATCAGAAGTGATGGAAAAGATGTGTAGCTGACTGAGCATTGTGAAATAAGGCCATGTGGCTGAGTGCTCATTCCTAATCCTTAGACCACTGATTCAAGACACTAACTCTGGAGGAGGAAGAGGCACTCTGGTTTTTGAAGTACAAAGGCTAGTATTTATCTGGACTTTGTCAAAATTTGTGTTAAGCTGCAAAAACGCCTCTTGTCTCTTAATCTGTAAAATATCTAGAATTCATGCCCAATTATCTAAAGATCTGACTTTATGGAATTCTAACAAGCTTAGCAGGACTTGTTCATTCCAATGGTAAAGAAGTATCCAATTAAAGGCAAAACTTTTCTTTGTAAATTGTAATCAGCATTCCCTTGAACAATGTGATCAGAGTACAGCAGTTGTTACAAGGCAATACAGTTTTCAAAAAATATAGATCACAACTATAACTGCACAGTTTTCTACCTTTCTTCTCCCTTCCCTGCCACTTCAGCAGTGTTATCACTTGTAAAGATTTAGTATAGTAGTGTAGCTTATGTTTCCACTCTATTTTCCTGTTGTTAAAAATGTCAGCCTGGTTTTTTTGAGTTGTTATCTGTTTGTAGCCTTTTTCTTATTTCAGCTTTCCTGTTGTTGTCAACACAGGTTTTCTGAGTGTCTCTTGTTTGTGAAGATGTCTTGTTTTCAGTTCCTTTTTAACTGTGTCTTTTAAAGTCTGTTTTAGTTTACTATTACGTGGTGAATGAGCATTAGAAATTTTAAATAATCAAGACACAGTGTGCATCCAGAGAGGAGCCGAAAAGTTTTTTGATTTTCTGGTCAGTTATTGTGGAAAGGAATTTTTCTAGAATAAAGCTAGGGAGGCTTTGCCTGTATGTAATTGTCATGACACTTGTAAGGTGCTTCAGTATGATGGGTTATGTTGATATTAATACATCATTGAATGCTTTCAAAAGAATAGGTTTTAATGATTTCCCTATCTATGTCAACAACTTGATGAGGAGACTGTCCACACCTAAACCCATTTTTCCTTAATGCTAAGGTGCTTCTTAACTTGGGTATCTTATTTAAAAGGAGAGAAATATAGTTTAGCTGTCCTCACAGTTGAGTTTTATAAAGCTTCAGACAGGTCTTGAGAGCAGAGTGAGGCTGTGTCTCCTTTTCTACTCCCTTCTTTTATTTCAGTTCAGTGGGGTTTTTTGTGACAGTGCTCAGAATTGAAATGTTTTAATCTGACTGTGGATGCAATTACTGAGTGCTGCAACTTTACCCCACAACCAAGCAGTTGTAAAAAAAGAGATGAGCATAAGATCTATGCTGAAAAAATTTCATTCTCATTTCCTGTGATTTTGTTCTAGTGGTGAAGTTGGTGACCTGTAAATGCTAATCTCTTAATTGGGACACATCTCCGTTCCTCAGAGCAGTTCCACCTTCTTGAGTAAAGATCCTGAGGAGTGTTTTGGCAAAGACTAAGGAAAAAGCAAGGCAATGTTTAAATACCACAGTGCAGGCAGAGCAGGAAGGCTGTGAAGAAGTAACAAAAAGCTGAACAGAAACAGCTTTGCTGTGTCTTGACTTGAGGAAGAGCTGAGGCAGTACTGTGAGCTTTATCTTAATGCCTACATCAGTGATAGCTTTTCAAAAAAACTTCACATCCACTTTAAAATTTTATATAGTGCTTTTCTTAAGAGAAAACTACATTAGTGCAGCAATTTATTGGTAGAGGACAATGTATTTTGTGACCTGACAGACTTACAGTGCTCCATTGTTCACAGTCTACAGAAAGAGGTGAATATTTGTAACTAAAGCATTGATTTTAAGCAGAGTTTAAGTTGTTGGCACTCACAACTGCTCCTGTTGTGGGTGGGTGTAGTCAAAGCCTCCAATAAATTTCTTTTAGAGTTTCTCAAATCTTCATATAATTCTGAATTTCAGATAATGGGAAACAGAATTGCACTGCTGTGAGTGGAAGCCCTTGGGGACATGGTAGCCGCACATGGCATAGTAATGGTTCTTGGTGTCTTAGTCTAAGAATAGACCTCCTTGTGCTTAGGAGAGAACCTCTTCCTTGCAGGACTGGTTATTGCAAAGGGCTTCAAGTTATGAATACCATTTCATAAGAGCTGTTTCAGTTCTCACTGTGTTGGATTTCAACAGTTTCGGTTTCTTTCTGGGATTCAACTTGAAACATAATTTACATCTGGATATAATTAATTTAAATTTGTACATGCAGTTTGCAGTGAAACTGTCACCAGGGAATTACAGATGGTTCAGTTAATGTAGTCAACATTTCAAGCAACAGATCTTGCCATTGTGCTCAGCTCTGAGACTTGAGCACCTGCTTTTTTATCACGGCAGTTGCAGCCTGTGCAGAAGAGTGAAAAAGGTTTGCAGTTAGTAGAAGGAAGGAGAACGCAATTCTGTTGAGGGGCTGCTGGTGGCCAGCAGCTCTTCTTTGTCTGAGAACAGGAAGGATTCCTCTCTAAAAATAACTTGCATGTCAGAGCTTTGACATGCCTTATATATCTCAGCAATTTGCATTTTCATACGGAACAGTACTCTACAAACATTGCAGGAAACACTAAAGTTGTAATGGGTCATGAGGCATGTAATGTAGTTAGTGTTGTTCAAAGTAATGTAGAAGCTAGTAGCAGCTTGGACTAGAATAAAAAGTTATACTGCAAGTTACATTTTAGTGAACACTAGTAATATGCTAACAGATGAGGCAATGCTTAAAATATGGGCATTTACATGTAAGAAGTTGAAAGTGGCACTCTGGTTTAAAATAATGCTAACATGCACCAAACGCTTGGTTTGAAGAGGTGTGTCAAGCAGATGTTGGTGACTTAAGCCATACTTTAAGATTTGTAGGGAGTAATCTCACAATGTTTTTGTCTGAATTTATATGCTTATAGTTACTATTTCTCCTACTTAATGTTATCAATGTTATTATGACAGCAAAAATATGGAGTGCCAAATTGAACATGTGACTGGAATTTAAATATTTTTAACACTTCTATGATGATAGTGTTATTTTAGCTTTTACCCTGATGTATCAAGGCATGTGCTTGTTATTTTCGCAAATGTTGAACCCACCCTGCGCATATATGTCCTTGTGCATGTAAGACTGGCAAACACCAACCTACCTCTGCAGGGTTGAATAAGGTGTTATTTTTTAAAAAGTACTTATGAATCTCATTTAATTAGAAATAAATGTAAATTCCTGCATTTTTATGTCTTTATTTTTATTCAACTTTACAGGCAGCTGAAAAATTAAAAGCCTAAAAAATGTTTTTGACAAAGTAAAAATGTCTTTCAAACCTTTAAGAAGACTTTTTCACATTGCTTTTGGAAGGCTTTCATGAGAAGGCCCAGTGTTTATCTACTAGCAGTGGGAACATACTGGGAAAAACATCTGACAGAAGCCTTTAGAAGCTATTAATACAGTTATTTTACAGTTAATATTTGTGTGTAACGTAGTCAAGTATGATCTCATACTGTGTTCTACAAAAGGAGAAGTTCTTGTCAACTGTATGACAATGTGTTCTTAAATATTTTAGATTTATTTCTAGTCTAAGAAAATCTGCTTGGCTATCATGCTACATATAACTTCTCTGTAATTCTTGGAATGGTCAAGCTTGTCATATTTTTAATAGACATATTTTTAATAATCTTTTGTAAGATGCCTGTAGTTTTTGTTTTGTCATTCTCTGTTTTGCTAAGAATGTAAATGGCATCACCACCTGTCCTTCCTAGGCAAGGAAATCATACTTTAAAAGAACCTTTAGGAAAATATAGTGGAATGCCATATTATTTTCATCATCTGCCTATGAAAATTTCTGTCTGAGAGCAATTTAATAGCAAAAGAAAACAGTAATCTTTAAAGCAGAAAACGTAGTGAAGGGGCGAAAAATACACCCCACCAAAAAACTGTTAGCAGTGGTGAGAAATTCAAGCAAAAAACCAGTTTGGTTAGATCATTTTCACAGCGTCCAAATTGTTTAAGTTTCACAAGAAATTCCACCGTCCATGAATAAGAGAGTACAAAGGGGCACATGTCTGCTGTGCTGCTGAGTTGTGCTGTGCTGCTGGAGGTCTTCTGCAGCAGATAGTGCAGGTTTGGGTAGCAAGGCAGTGACTTGGCTCTTTCCCCTCACAGCCTCCCATTTCAAAACAAGATTTCCTGCAACTGTCCATGGGATCTGAGAAGAGAGATGTGTATTAGCAAAATATGAGCTGTCAAAATGAGCAAAATTGACAGCTTTGTATGGCTTTCAGATTTCATACATTCTGGAATTTAAGTACTGAGGTAAAAAAACCCTTGATAATTAGATAACCTTCTTAAGAAGTTGTCAAGTTCACAAAAGGCAAAATAATTTTGTAGGACCTTACCTATGGCTGACTGGATTTGCACAAGTTAGTAATGGCTTTTTTTGTGGGGGACTGTTGGTCTAAAGCTGATTCTTGTAAATCCTGGCTTGATGATAATTAGCCATTCTGCATAGAAACTCTTGTCTGCAGAGACTACACTGTACCCTTTTTCAGTTGCTGTCACCCTCAGAAATGGGTTGATGATCTCTCACCTGGTAGTTGCAGCTTGAAACTGCTCGTGATTTCAAATACAGTTGCTTTTATAGCTGCTTTTGGTAGTCATTCTCCAAATACACAGTCTTATGGCTGTAAATATTTTGTGACCCATGAGCTTTATGACCTTTGGATTGGATTCTGGGGGGTGCTGAGCTGCTGTAATTTGTTCCAGGAGGCTAATGTGACAGACCACTACTGGTAGTTAATCTGTATTATATTATAGTAATTTTAGCTTCTAGAAGTCTTTAGTACTTAAGTAAGTCACAGAAAAATTTACCCAAGGAGGGTAGAAGTTTCCTGCTGTTGTTGTACATGTAGTCTATCTTTTTATTACTATCATAAAGCAATTCCCATGAAACTATGATTATTTTATCCATTGTAATGAAGATTTTGATATTCCTTTTTGTATCTGCATGTTTGAAGTAAGTACTGTAATTAACAGTGTGATAGAATACAGACTAAAAGAAAAAGCTACCATATTTCAATACACTAGCCAAAAATAAATATTGGCTGTTTTGCATCTTATCGAGGCTTAGCATGTGGGAAACGTCTGAAGACTGACACTGGAAAAGTGCTCTTTCTACCTGCAGAACTCTTGTCTGTAAGGTTGAGAAGTAGAAAGGTATACTTAGAGACTCAAAATTAAAAGCCTAGCATAGATCAGGAAAAACGCATTAGAATGTAGGCATTGCTTCTGGAATAATAAATTTGTCAAGTGATGGAGAAACTCCACTTGTGCAGGAATATTAATGTATTTTAAGGGCAGCACAAGTGCAGCTACCGAAGCTCTTGGCAACAAGAGAGGTTTCATGGTTACTTAAAAGAACAATGCAAAGGCAAGACAGTGAGTGCCTTGTAAAAGGTAGAATAAAAACTTTAGCTGTCAGACTGAAAATAAAAACATTTATCAGGAGACTTGACTGACCTGTTGATGAACACAGAGCTTTATTAAGCAAAGGCAGACATACATGACAGTCATAAATTGTTTATAGAATTTCACTTGTAGCTCTGAACCAAGTAAATCTTTCTTATGTGAAACCCCTGATTTTTTTCAGAGTTGTTCAGCCACATCAACAGCAGATGTTTGAAGAAGATGACCTACCAGCAGGTGAAAATGAAGAGCAGCCTGGTCCATCAAAGAGGAAACGCCAGCCAAGTATGTCTGAAACAATGCCCCTGTACACTCTATGTAAAGAAGATTTAGAGAGTATGGATAAAGAGGTGAGCATAACTAATTCTGACAGATTTCTAACATGACATAAGTTCTAACTTTTGTTGAATTATGCATGTATGTGAGCTGACCTTATATGCCACCAAAGTAACTTTAAATAAAAGCCACAGCAGACAAAAGTATGACTCAGGCTAAAATGCTGTTATGTTCTGCAAAGCAGAGCAGAATACTGTGGTGTGTAAGTAGACCTTTAAAGTAGAACTTCACTTAAGAATAGCTTTTTCACGTTAAACATGTTATTGAATTTGCTCTGTGGATAGCTTTGCTATGTGTCACTTTAGAGTTGTTTTGCTTTGCCTTTTTTACAGTAAATCTCAAAATAATCTGGACAAAAATTAGTGATGGGATGGGAGAAGAGAGGTCTGCAGATGCAAAAGGCACAGACTGTATGGAAGATTGTGGAGACAAATGAGAGCATGGGGCCTCGTTATCCATAAGACATGTAGTTGCAGTGTTGTTAACTCATAGCTGTTATTGTTTTGCAGGTGAAGGGAGCTTTCTGTTGCAGAGTGAACTGCTCATCTTTCATACAAAAGCACATTACTTGCGATTCATTGTGAACCTCTAGCTGCTCACTTTTCACTTGCCATTCTATGCATTTTTTCAAATGAGTCACATTCTTACATAATATTAAAGGATACATAGAAGAAAAATTACCTATCACTGTTCACTGTGTTGTCATGAATTTATCCTCTGTGTGACTTAACAATAAAATCTAGTGACCCTGGAGCTTGAATTCATCTTCAAGCTTAGATAGTTCATTGGGGTGAGGACAGGAACCTATAACTTGCCATGTTATTGGCAGTAAGTTCATGACAAGGTTCTAGCTATAACAGGTTTTGAGTTATCTTCAGAAAATGTAATAAAAGTATGAGAAGGGAACTGCATATTTCACCAAAAAAAGAAAGAGACTGTATATATACAGTACAGGGTAAATTCGAGATGGACTTTTGGAAGAAGTCCAATTCCCCAGAATACCTGGTATTTTAGGGAAATGTCCCATAACTTCCAACTGCTGTGATGATCTCCATTGCGTTTTAGGTGACTTCAGGGTTTTAACTTTTATCTGGTAACTCTTGGAGTTCACAGCTTTTGATTTTTTTTGTTTTTTGTTCTGAAGTATTTTGCCCATTTGATCTCAAACTTTCCCAGAAATAGTATTTCTTCTTGTCATGATACCAGTCCCTAAATCCATCTGTGCCTTCCATATGTATCATCAGTGATACTTAAAGACAATCAATATTATGGGTTGCCTTTATGATTTTATGTGCTATCTTTTTTTTATAATCATGTGGCTTTTGAAAAATAATAATGAATTGCTGATGCAGTGTGTGCACTGAATCAAAAGGAAGTGTGCATGTTTTTCAGACTCACTGCATAAATTATTTATTGTTCTGTTTTTAAAGATACTATTTAGGAACTTTGTAAAAAGTCTGAATCTTCTGGCACCATTTGTTTTGTCATTGATTGCCCTCTGCTGCTACATTTATGACTAAAGAAATTAAAGTTTTTCTACTTCTCCTACAACTATAAACATCTTAAGTTACAATGATTTATTTTTAAATTATGCTTTTGCTTAAGCAGCATATTGTGCTTGGAAACTAGACTACATGAATTTCAGAAAAAAATGAAGCCCAAATTCCAGTGACTCTTTTTCATAGTTGACTTAGCTTTGATTCCAGGAGTGTGATTTGAGGTAAAAGTTGATGCCAAAAGTTTTCCCTTCCACCAAGTCTCTCTTCCTTCGGCAGCTGAACCAGTGGGGGAGTGTGTTTGGGGTTTGTTTGGTGCAGAAGCAGGATGCGATTTTTGTGGTATTTCAGTTTCACAATATGATTTTATCAAGGATCAAATATTAGCACTGAGACGTTGAGGAAGGATGCACACAGGACATATATCAGGGAGGTTGAACTGTACGTGGTAGTGCCAGCAGGTCATTGTCTCCTGGAAGCTGACTATAAAAGACAGGCAAGGAAAACTTGAGGCTTCTAGCATCACCTTAGTAAACGTGTTGTGTTTGTGTGGCAGAAATGTAATACAAGTAATTAAGCAGGACTTTATGGCATTGTGTGGGAGTACACTTAGTAAACAGTGATGATGTGTGGTAACATAGTGTATAAAATATAATTTTAGTGGAGTGTACACAGGAGAGTCTGCTGTCAGGAACGTTATCAAATAAAGTGAAAATAAGCCTGATGGGCCCTGCTGCTTGGGACTCAGTTCACTTTGGTCACACTGTGACTACTTTAAGTTTCAGAGAAACATGTTTGCCCCCATCTGATTCTTTATCAAAACATGTTAAAGGGTAAGAACCTTTCTGGAATCAAGTTGTCACTGAGAGATGTGGAATTTCTGCTTTTGCACAGAAATGCTTTTGCTTCATTTGTGTGCATTCAGGTGGCTACAGCAACCACGAGAACTGCAGCTGGCTGCAGACTACCTGGGCAGAGCAAGGGAATCAGTTCTGGTCACAGCAGTGATTTCTTGCTCCACTTCTCAGGTGCTCATGCTGAGGCTGTTTGGGTTAGGAGCATGTGATCCCAACAGAGGGAAAGCAAGTTCCCGTGGGACTTCACTGCAGTGTAAGCCAGTCCAGGCTCAACTGTTCTGTCTCTGCTCTAAGTCACTGTTGGTAATCGTGGCACCCTATGGCAAGACAGCTCAGGGAAGGATCATTTTCAGATTAATCTTCATCATTTCCAGCTTCCTGAGATAACCCACCATTGCTGCTGCATGAGTGCTAGTGCCAGGAGCAGGCAGAAGATGGGAATATCTGGAAATAAGAGTGAAGGCAGAACTGCATTTAAAGCTTTCTCAGGATTTCTGTTGAATTCCCTCACAAATTCAGATAAGATCAAAAAGAGCCTTTTAGATTTAGGCACTGGGATTTTTTTCAATGAAATTAGATGGGAAATGCAAGCATTAATATATACTGTTTCTATGGGTATAACTAGCAATAAATGACACCTTTGCAGTTAACATCTAAAGAAAATCCTGCTTTTTCTTTGCAAAAATCTGTAAAAGGCCACACAGCCCCAGGTAATACAGAATTTGCATGTAGTTTATATGTGGGAGAGTTTTGTTAGAAGTATTAAAATGGAAACTGATAAAGAGAATTTAATTATTATATATTCCCAAATTAAAACCCTTTCCTTCCTTAACCTATTTGAAAATGTTTGTCACTTTTCCTAGTAAAAAAGCTATAGCTCTTGGGAAGAATAACTGTGGATAAGCATCTCTCTTAAAATTTGATCCTGTGTAGATTTTTATCTTCTCTTATTTTTTCAGTTGCAGTTGTGCTATGCATAACAAGTAAATCAAAGGAAATGAATAGCATTTCAGCTACTGGGTTGCAGTTTAAGGTCTCTTAGCCTTTTGTATCTTGTTCAGTGCCAAAGATCTGGGAGATCGGCTCCAATGGTAGCTTCCTTTCCCTCTGACGTGAAGGACTGTTAGAATTTTAGAAAAGTGGAAGCACAAGTGTTTTCAGGGTAATAGAATTGCCATTCAAAGGGCAATTGCCAAATCAGAGTAAGTGCATAAGGAATATATCCCTACTTGGGAAATATGCAGCCTCCAGGTGCTGCAGCCTCACAATCAAGAGAATGTTTTCCCCTTTTTCTGTACTAGCCTGGCACAGGTGCTTTCCAACTGATTACTGCTGTTTGTCTCCATTATGGGACAGTAAAGGGCAGCAGAATTAAATGCTGCCAGTCAAATTAGCTTGTTTATAGTCATTTTTACAGGACCAGATAATTTTTTACTTTTAAATAACTGGTTATCTGCTATATAACCTGCAAAAGATCATTCCATAAAAATGATATATTTATATAGACTTGTATTTAGTATGCTGTAATCATCACTAAAGAAAAATCTTTAGAAGGAATGGTTTCCAATCAATTAAATGCAGTTAATAACTAGAAACCTATTGTCCCTAATAACTGTTCCAGGATGAACAGTTGAACAGTTGTTCCAGATGAACAGGAAAATCAAATCCTTTGATTTTTCTCAGGATCAATTCTATCACTTTACAGGGAAGTGATCTGCTTTTGCTTTCAGAGTCTGTGTTGATAAGTTACTGTTGCAGAAGCCTGTCCTGTAGGGAGAAGAAACTGGGCTGCCTGCAGCTCTTGTTCCCCATTTCAGCAGGAATGGACTTCTTACCTGCAGGAGCCTTTGTTACATTCTCAGGGTGGGACTGTGTGGCACTGTCATCCTTTGCCAGGGATAGGTGGAAATTCCTCGCCTATCAGTCACTACAGTGTTTTGTGGATCTGCTGTAGCTTACTGAGAAAAAACAGAAAGTGGAATCCAGGCTTCAAATGACTTATTTGTTCCAGAAATAAGATCTATTAGCTAAAGTGAGTTGCGCAGAGGAAGGGAATGACATGCAAACCACATAAAGATGTACACGTGTCTTTCCATTCCTAACTGATTATTTCAGTATAGGATGCCATATAGCTCTCATTCCCAGAGGTTACTCATCTTGTGATCATCTTGTGGGCCTATTTCTTCAGAACTGATTGGTAGTTCCTTTTTATTAGGGATCATTTTCTTCTAAATTTGTGTTCCTAAATTATGTTTGGAGAGAACCTTACACCTGGGATAGTATCATGCACAATTACTTAGTTAAGTTGATCTAATCCTAACAGTGTTGTGTCCTGTGTGTTATAAATAAGCTATTTGGTTTTACATACTAATTACTTCCTGATGGACCTTGACTTTGTTTTACTGTAAAATGCATTCTTTCTTCATGGGTATTTGTTGCAGACACAAAAGGTGATTTTTTGCATCGTGATAGCTTCTTTTAAAATTTGAGTCAGAAAATCTTAAAGATTTTCCCTTTTTTAGTAAGTGTCCCTTTCATAATTAGACTGACATTCTTGTGTTTAATGACTTCTATGATAAGTGACTTGACCATGAAATAAGTAAACAAGGTCAAGAGTTTTCATTCCTCTCTTCCGTTTGGCTACAAATTATTCTCATCTGTTCCTTTTAGAGCCATAGCTGTCAGTACAGTGTCCTTATGTTACTTTTCAGGTGCTTTTTAATTCATCAGTCCATGTAAATAGTAGAAATGCATAGCAAGAATCTAAGATGCTCCCTTTAGAAAATGTCAGTGATAAAGGAAAAAGAAATTACCTGAGCTGAGCTCAATATCCTGTTCTCAATTGCTCATATTTCAGCTGCTGCTACATCCTTGGTAACAGTAGAAGGCAGACAGCCATAGGTCCTCATATGTGTCAGTGCTTTCAGGACCAGTCCTTGACAGATGCCAGCATGGGTTTCACCAATGGGAAGGAAGGTGAAAAGGGACTTCCAGTAAAGCAGTAAGATTAAACAAGTTCAGTAAGACAGAAAGATTTCCGTTTGTTTTGCAGTACCTTCTCCTCCAGGATGGCCTGGGATTACTAACATCCTGGAACAGCTGTGCAGACAGTTTACTAGCTGTATGGTGCTTAAGCTTTTGTGTTTGTTACTGTGGTTTGGGCCCGGTGTTTGAGGGTAGCATCTGCGTCTTGTCAATTGTCATCATCGCTGCCATCTAAGGTAAAATATTTTGCTGGTTTAAATTCCTTCAGTTTGGGACTTGACAGGGAAAGAGAGGGAGTGAATCTGATACCAGTCCAACCTCTAGCTTTCCCATCTCTCACTTCAGTTAGTGGAGCTGCAGAGATTCCTACCATCTGGTTGGGATATGTGGTCAGCAGCTGCAAAGTGACCGCATTGCAGAGGTATGTTCTGTGCACGAGTGCATTTAAGTATAAAGATGCTTCTTTAGTGGGAATTGCCTAATGAACTGCTTTTGTATCGACATGGTTCTGTTGATTTGGGACATATCCTGCGCGTTCTTTTCCTTTAAGTCATAATTTATATGCCGTGTTCAAAGACTGAAATTGCAAAATTCTGCTCTTATATAAGGCCACTTATGCTCTTTTATTTTGTCAATCTGCATTTTGCTTTTATCTAAGCAAATGTATCTTTGATTTCTGGTTTTTATTTCAAGTTAGTGACTGTACCATGCAGTGAATTAGGAGGGAGTGTTTTTCTCCTTCAAATTGTTGAAAACTATTATCTCAGTAAGTGGTTAGCTCTTGGTTAGTTAGAAAGTACTAATTTAATGTGGAGGATGTGGTCTCTAGAGCAAATAATAGCTGCCTGGGCTCCCTTGGACAATTATCTTGCACATTAACAGTTCTTTGAATTTCCAGAACTGTGTTTCTCATACAAATTTTCTTGTTTGACACCTCAACATGTACTATGTCATAAATTGTACAGATGCTAAATTTGGTTAGCTGCTTATAAACTTCTCTGGAAGTAAAAAGAATAAGCCTGCATATACACTTTCTGTTAGTGATTGCCATCCAGGCCCCTTGACCCTTGGAAGTGATGAGGTCTTGCTGCAGTTGTCGGACAGCTTTCACTTGAACTGAACTTGTAAAAACAGTTTGAAGTAACTATTAGTGAAAGTACACATACTGAGAAATAAGAAAGGCAAACGTGCTCCTCCTTCATCAAGACAGTAAGAGCCTGTTACAAAAAGGATTTGCCAAAGCATCTTCTGATATAAGCAGACCTGAGGAGACTCAGATTGGCTGGTGTCAGTCCATTGATGCTTCCTGCTGCTGATTCCTTACTGATGGCCCTATTGTCATCAATGTCGTTCCTTCACATGCTGAATCTCACATCCTCTCTGGACCCCATGCCCAGGACAGTGTTTTGTTTTCACTGTGGAGTGCTTATTACCAAATAGCTTAACCCAGGAAGACTACATGAGTTACTTGCTTTCTTTTCCTGGGAGGTGAGTTTTCTGGAGAGAAATGGTGAGGCCACAATGCTAGGAATCAGGTTGCTGGCTTGTCTTCATGACCAAACGATTGTTGGCTGATGCACCGAGAAATGTAATGTGTGCTTTTTAAAGAACATAGCTTAAAATAGTTGTATAAGAAGGAAAGTATATTTACTGCATCTCCCCGGTTTTACAATTTTGACATTCACCCTTCTCTAATATGGTTAAATAATACAGAAGTAATTGAGCATTAATATATTATAATGTTAAAGCAATTATTTCACCCATATTTCATCTGATTAGTAGAGAAATCTGAATAAAGTTTTCCATTCCAATACTTTTTTAATAGTTTGGCAGTGAGAATCAGAATTAAGATACTGGTACAGTGCATTGGAGAGAAGAAAGATGAGCACTTGAAAGAAGCTGACCATCAGTATTTGCTTCTGCCGTTGTTTGTTTTGCTTTGAAGAATTCATTTTCTACCGAAAAATGGAAACTAGGCTAAACAGCAGCTAGGCTTTCCTCTTTTATTCTTTAGTTTCAGAAGACATAAACATATTTTTTTAAAGAAAATCAGTATTGGTCATGCTTAAATTGTAAATCATCCTGACCAGAGACATTGACACTCTGATTGTTATTCACCTAATAGAAAGAACACTAAAATACATCTAGTGTAGATAAGACTAGTGTAGATTCAAACAGGTTATCAAAATGTGAAACACATATTTGCCAATTTTTTTTGTCTGATATTTCTCTGCAGACCATTAGTTTATGCATAGAACTGATTGTCTGCTAGTTTTAAGAGGGCATCATGGTTCAAGCTTGCTTAGCACTTATTAGAAGTGTTTGGAAAGAGACTTTTTTATGTAATACCATGTTTTACAAGGAGACAACTCATTACCAAAATAGGAAAGGGATTTTTATTGAAGTTGATATTATCTCAAGTAGGCAATCAACTGTGGATCACTTCTGTTTTTCTGGACAGGTTGCTTAGAAAATACTATTTAAACATGGGTTTTCAGTGTAGTTGAATGTCTTATTTTCATTTTAGAGGGTGGTTTTTTTGAATTTCTTTGTCATGAGGAAATATGGGAAACATACTGTAACCTTTTGGCGTTCAGATGACACATGGTATAAATATCTGCATTTTGTAGATAAAAATGGAGACTACCTATATATGTAAGAATTACTCTAATGGCTGTCATGACAAGTTGTTAGTAAAAATATGATACAAGACTTTTGAGCATAAATGAACATGATCAATCAAGTTCTTGGCTGGTCAGGCTGTTAAGGAGAAAATAAAACGTTTCACAGAATAAGCTGAGTGGGAAGGACCCACAAGGATCATTGAGTCCAACTCCTGGCCCTGCACAGGACCATCCACAAGAGTCACACCATGTACTCAAGAGTGTTGTCCATACACTCCTTGAACTCTGTCAAACTTGGTGCTGTTACCACTTCCCTGGGGAGACTGTTCCAATAGTCAGCCACCCTCTGGGTGAAGAATCTTCTTCTGATATCCAACCCAAATCTCCCCTGACATGACTTCAGGCTGTTCCCTTTTTTATTGAGACTTTACTTCTATTATGCCTACTTTATTCATAAGCTAAGTACAAATACTTGTGCTACAATAGATATTAGTAATGGGCTGCACCAAGTGGACATCAGCTAAAGAAGTAGCCATGCTTGCGTCAGCACTAACTTCTTTTTGAGGAATATGATAAAACTCAAAGTAATCAGATTGATGGATTGTCAATAGAAAAACAGGGAAATCCAGGCAAAACTTAGTTAGTCCAAGATTGGTCAGATTTACTTGTCAGGAAAGATGCTTCTGCCATCTTACAAAGTCTTCATACTTTCCTGATTCAGTCAGCAGTTGATTAAGATCCTCTGCCATTCTCCCAAAGGTGTTCACAAAATTGTTTTTTTGTAAGCTTGAGTTTTTTTGAGGGTAGCTTCTTTTTCCATGTTGCTATCATTCTGTTAAGCATAGAGGAAAAATCATTATGCAAGTAAGGATAGATCTTGAGCTCTGTGATACTGCAGATATGAACAACTTCTGGGTTTTAAACTATGGCAAATTTTATAGCAAATGTGTTATTCTAATGTTATTCCCTGTGAAATGGAAAGTAGTTCTATAAAGCTTCCACCTCTAGAAAGTATATACAAGGTGTTGGTTATTCTATAGGGAAGAAGGCTTTTCCATACATTCTGTGAAGGTTTTTCAACCAACTCTGGTAGTACATTATGTCTCTACCTGGCCTTAGTAAAGAGAAGCTGAAAGCCTTTTTCAGCTGCTTGTTTACTCAACAAAATGGGGCGAAACCTCTTCAAATAGAGTTCAATAACCTTATGTGAAGGTATATGTCTATTTCCATATGCTAAATGAAATGCAGCTAGGCTGTCAACACTAATTGGCCACAGTTAAAAATGAGTTGCATGAGCTGTGTTAAACAATTTGTAAGCTGATCTCTAACGTAATTTTGAGCAGCTGCATACAGGGCCTGATTGAGCCTCATCACGAGTCTAACATGTTTTTACATTTAAATTTGAGCTGTTACTCTGCATGAGTATATTTAAAGGTGTCTGCTCAAGTCCCAGTCTAAGTCTGAATTGGTTTTTCATAACTTTTTGTTTGTTTGTTTGATCAAGATCTGCCAATACTTGTATTTCAACATACAAAGAAATATGCCATATATATGCCATATAGCATAATGTATGTTAAGTGCTGTGGAGAATCTTTGCAAACATTTGCATAATGCTAGTCTGCTAGCAAACTTAATTTGTGGTTGGAATTCTGGGGCAATAAAAATACAAGTCCATTTTGGTGGCACAAAGGCCAGGTTATTTCTACATACAGCCTTGAAGGACAGTTTAGTTCGTAATCAGCTGATCTTGATCAATTATCATAAGGTGACTTACTATTAAATTTAACTTATGCATAATTGCAATTGCTCACTTTAGAGACATTTTCAATGGAAAACATCTCTGCTTTGGTAGTCTGTTCTTTCAGGTGCCAGCTTCAGGCAGACCAAGTGCAACCGCTCTCTGTGATAGTCCTCCAGCTCCAAGTGTTCTAGCTCCTGTGTCAGCACCATTTCCATTCCATGTACATCTTTAACAGAGATTAGGAAAAGTTGCAAAATTAGAGCCCCCTACTGATGTACAAAATTCTCTGCAGTGATGAGTCGCAAAATTAATAATTACCCGAATGGCTGTGCTGCAATAACTTTTTCATGTCTACAGTAGTGGCATTAATTTTAGATTTTGGGAGAGTACCATTGTTACTCTGTATTGTTACAGGATTTGTATATGAGCTTGCACTTTCTAATTGCCAGGGGTCACAGTCAGCTCTGGACAATACTCCCTGTCACTCCTTGTAGCAAATATGATGATACTGCTTTCTCTGAGATTAACACAGACAGCTGCCTATCCCAGATATTTCAATGCTACAACATCAAACTTGCTTCATCCCAGAGGTATTGAGGGGTGGATATAGCTGTCATACCATGATACAGAGATCATATCAGAACCTGCATGGTATTCAATCGCCTTAATATTGAGCTTGTTGTAGAAACAGACAACTCTTCAGCTGCTGGGCTTATCTTTCACTGTGTTATGGATTGCTTCTTTTCTTTTTGCTTAACTTACTCCATGCCTAATTCTGGCTATTGAGTAGGCAGGATGCTCCCATATACACAGTGCTCATATTTCAGCACTACTTCACTTAAAAGCTACGTGCTTGTCTGTACAGAGTCAATCAGTCCCATTGCCCAGTTCAGTAGAAACAGTTTCAAAACTGCTCTCTCTTCACTGTCATCCTTATTTTTCTCATAAAACCTGAAACTGTTTTCTCCTATGCTTATTATTTGAGGTGGTTTTGTTAGCTTGGGCACCTTCATAACTATCTCTTGGTTCTTGTAATAATAAAACCAAGCTAATCAGGCTTATTGAAGAGGGAAGTTCATTGACAAATAATGCTTCATGAAGCCAGCTGATATCTGCCAATGGTAAGTTAAAAATAGCAAGTCAAGGCAGATCCAAGCTGGCTTACCCATCTTAGGGGTGAGTTTGTTCATAGTATGTGTGTATAAATCTAAACACAGCGTAGCAGTGGTTTTATAGCAGTGGTTTTAAGCTCGTAAGCCTTACTGTATCCCAGCTGCTCTACAAAGCAATAGTTTGAGTTCTTTTGCAGTTGTGATAACTGCAGAAAGCTGGTGCATGCAGGTAAAATGAAAGCAGTTTTTTGCCTGTCTTTTGTTTTCACCATAATGTTCTCACTTAGACTGTGACGTCTGAACAACTTTATGTCCTGCTGAACAAGAAGTAAAGGAGTTCAACCTCTGAAAAGGAAAAAAACTCCTTATTTTTCTCTGAACTATGTATGTAGTGATGACTATTCAGTCTCTCTAAGCAAAAGGTATGCTTTCAGTTAGCACAGTGCTGAGTTTCACCATCCCAAGGTTAAGAGAGAATCTTATTGAAACATGATAACAAGGACTCATTGAGAGAAAACTTTGAAAGTTGAGATGCAAAAAATGGGCGTGTGTGCACATTGTATCAGCAACTTTTTATGCTTTTATGTATCTTCTTTTTAGGGTGAGGATTGCTTGGGTTCTTATATCTTCTGAAGTAAAGTCCATAATTATGGCTGTTGATCTACAACATTTTCTGATCATGACTGTGCAATAAGAGACTGCATTTCTGGTTGCAGCATTTCAGAAGTTTAGTGTTTGCCTCTGAGCTGAAGCACATTGGAGCCTCAAAGATAGTTTAAATAATCTGTAATTCAGGCTGAAGTGTTTGGAAATTAGTTCAAATCAAGTTTCCTCCCACACTTGGTTTTCTCATTGTAATGGAATAGACAAATGGGTTAAGCCCTAAATACTTCTCAGCAGTTTTCAAGGATAATGGGCTAACTGTACTTGCAGGTTGGCTACACTATTAACTAATGCCTTTGGGGATGACTTGAAAGAGAGTATGTAGATTAGTGTCCTAGTATTACTTTCATAAAAGCTGAGATTTTCTGTTTAGAAAAGCAGGTTGCAAAAACCTAGATCACCTCTCATATTAGGAAAAAAATTACTATTTTAAACTCCGTTCACCAGTTCAGCAAGTATTTCCAGATAAAGTAGTGAATATATGTTGACAATTGTCCCGTTCTCTTTTAAAAACTATTTGGGTAGTCATCAAGCTGCATTGATGAGTGAAACCTGTTCATGCCCCTTCAGAGCTGCCTCTCTGTGTCAGAAAGAAACTTATCAGCTGGGCCAGAGTGAGAGAGTTCTAGCAGTAGATGACACTTCATCCTAGCTAGCTGCCTAGGAATCCCATTGATTATTAGGTTTGGGCTGTCAGTATGCTGTCCTCTACAAAATCCTCATGGAGGGAAGCACTGCAGTTAGATGTGTTCAACATCCATAGATTCTTTCATGTGTTTAAGTGAAACTGCATGAGAGCAGATACTGTCAAGAGGTCACTTGATGCTTTTTGATGTTCAAAAAATAGTTGTAAAATGAAGCTTATGTCCATAAAAGGCTTTCTCTGAGGGACTGATTAAAAGCAGTACAAGTGGACTAAGTATTTTTTGTGCCAAATTATTTTTACTCAAATTTCTATGTCTTTATATAACCTAAATAGTATAAAACCAGGTTAGGAGCTCAGAAATTGTATAATTCCTTGATAGTAACATACTGTTATCGTGCTGCCCTCAGCACTTCATTAGCAGCTTCCTACTGATGTCTCTCCTTGGCAGTGAAGTGTCAGAAAAGATCACTCAGAGCCTAGGCTCTGTGCCCTTTTAAATTGCCATATGTCATTTTTAATAGAATGTTATGATTTCTAACCTAGTATGTCAGTGGTATTTTGTGACAGTATTTAAACAACTTGTGCAAGTGTTCTTTCATTAGCAAAGTAGATTAATTTATTTTTAAAGACATTTAGATTGTGCATGTCTCTTGCTAAATCTCTAGGAATAAGAAGAAAGTTGTGACAACTTCTGGCAAAACTGTGCTTCAGTTAATAGCAATTATAAGACAGCTGTTCTTTGCTGTGTATCAGCAAAGCATACTTTCTGCTTCAAAGGAAGGGTAGCTTTGAGAGTAAAAAGTGATACTGTCTTGTTTTAGAACAGGTGAGCAGTACAGCTGTCGGCTGCTACAGCTTTTTTAACCTGTTGCTATAAAATTTTGCAAGATAAGAGCTATAGCAACACATGTATGCAGCGAGCTGAAATCCCTGAAGTGTCCACCTGTGTTAAACAAAAAGGGAACAGGTATGGGTACTCCTAATCTTTACCAGACCATTTTTGTTCACTGTGAAAAGACTACAGTGATGTTAGTCTTTGTTCATCTTGCACGCTTGACAGTTTCTGTGAATTAAAGAGCACCAAAGATGTAGTTTTATAAGAATTTTCTCCTTGTTCCTTTATCTTCCCTTCAGGAGTTTATGTATTAATATTCTGTTTGTGTAGCATCAACAGACTTTCTAGGTATTCCAGTCTCTGACTATTCAGCTAGTGCTTATTTCTACAAAAAGACTCTTAACAGAATTTGAGTGCAACAGACTTATCACCTTGGGCACTAACTGCCTCATTTCTTTAAGGTGAAGGTTTGCCTAAAGTGAAATCGGGACACTTAGTAATATGTGGCACTTGAGCTTGAGCATGCAGCTTGAGTTTCTGTTCTGTTGCAGGTTTGTTTTGTTTTGTTTTGTTTTGTTTTTTAAGGCTTGCAGGTAGAGGTAAACTTGAAAGATGGCCCAGTCACACAAGTTGTACTCTTCAGAAGAGAATTTGCTGGTAGTACCAATAGTGGTAGTATGGCTGTGGTAGTAGTGCATGGTTTGGTTCATCAGATTATGAAATTCTGTATTGGTCACAAAAGAGCATGTGGTAATACTTTTTACATAACTTTTCCAAGCCATTGGTCTGTTGCAGTCGTCCACTTCTCAGGTTGTGGCTACACATTTAGTAAAGATGCTTCTCCAGAGTCTCTTTGCAGCTGCTTATTCCTGCTGTGGTGTACTGTTACTGCTTGTGTGTTAGTGTAGACATAAAATGAAGTGTGACAGGGAAGTGGTGTAGCTAAGCAGTAACCCAGCTTAAAAAGCAGTTGAAGGTCACTAAGCAGCTGCTATCTCTGAGATGTCGTCACACAATGAGCAAGGAGATAGTTTTGTTGCATCACTCTACAGCAGGACACTCGAAGTGTCAGTCCCTTCTGCCTTCTTGCTTCTGCTTCTCTTGCAAGACCAGGAAACCCTGTGGTTAAATTTAAATGGACCATCTATTTGTTAAAGGTGTACTCACTCATGTTTCTGCTTGGTGATTGGTAGTGTTACACAGGGGAGGGGAAAACACTTTGGATAAATCTAAATTCATTTGCCTTTTTGGTGCTCAGTTTTTGTCCTGTAATTTCAGTGTTCCTACCCTGGCTCTCTGAGAAAAAGGAAATTATGAGTTTTGAATTTATAAAAATAAAGCTGAACTCCAGCATGCCCTTTAATAGTTTTATTTCCATTATTATTAAAGTATCAACCCTCCAGAGATCAGAAAGGAATGCCTAAGTTTTAATGGTTAATTGCCTGTCCTAGTTAAAAAAGTCATGCTGTATTAAACCTCTTGCCTAGAGCTCCCCCAAGATCCAAACTAACAGATTTTCTTTAAAAAGTGTGTACCCTTTTAAACTCATAGCAATTCATTTAATGATGGTGATGAGAGTTCAGCAGCTGTCAACCAATAGCATGAGAGTTTAAAAAAGACAAAGGTGGACAATTCCCAAAGATGTACGGTGATGGGGCAGGAGGCAGCAGGCAAGAATTGCAACAAGGATAACTTTGACTCTATATAATGAAAAACCTTCTTACCTCAGGGGTGATCAAACTTTGGAAGAGGTTTCCAGGAGTGGTCCTAGATCTCCATATGTGAAGATATTTTAAATGCTCCTGTACAAACCCTGGAGTAATTTTATAGAACTGGTCTGAGTTCAAGCAAGGAGCTGGACAAGATGACCAGAAGTCCCTTCCAACTTAAATTATTCTGTGATTCTAGGTTTTTACAGACTAACAGACTCTCAGATGTCCCATAAGGTGTTTTTCTCATAAAGGATGGGCTAATTGAGATAGAAAAAGCAAGATTAATATTTTGCATAGTGGAAATGCTGAGCACTCAAATGGTTTCCATTTCCTTCAAGCTTGCAAGTATTAAGCATGTTTACTAGTCAAATCCTGTGATTTGTCGGTAGGGGAACTGATCCTGAAGAATGTGCCTAGTTCATGACTGAGTATATAAATGTACAGCTTTTTCTGACCAGCTTTGGTTTCAGCAGGATGCATTTTAATTTACATGTAGTCATCCAGGACATACAAGTCAATCTCTAAATGAATTATATGTGAAAGAAATCTCATAAAAGCTTTTTTCTAAGGTTTGGCAATATTCCTTAAACTCTTTAGAGCAATTGTTTGTCAATGTACCAAAGTAGATGTAATAATACTGCCAGATTTGATATTCTAAGCTGAAGCATGCCTTTATCAAAATGAAGATAGGACAAAGGTAGTTCTCAGTGTATGGAGATTTAAATAGGGGAAGAGTGCTTCTTCTGTTTAATCATGAACAAGACTGGTCATTTCTGATGTTCCTGATTCATCACCTGCTCTGATGAGCCAGTGGTAATTGTGGTAGAGAACAGTGAAATCTGCATTTGAACTGTTTGAGACAAAGGGATATTGGACACTTGTGTAAATGCATTGTGTGACTCTAAAAATTGAGTCAGAAATTCAAAAGGAGAATAAAGCTCTCTAATGCTAAAGAAATAAAAACAGATGAAACAGAATGTGAAAGACAAGTTCTTCTGAGGTTACTCAGAAGAAATTGGACTGAGTTACATCACACATTCTCCCTTAAATTTTAGGTACTTAGGGACAACTTAACCTAATTCAGACAACTTGTCCTTCCAGTGACATCTTTGTATAAGAAAATTTCTTGTTTCAAAGTGACTTCAATTCAGCCCAAATCTTTTAATACAGACTGTGTCTTTTGTAGCAAAGTTTAATTGTTCACGTGTATTATGCCCTAATATCACCTCTTAAAAGCATGCTGAAATACTTCTAGCTTTTTTTGAAGATATAGGTGGTAATATCTCGCTCCTCAGTTAACTGTACCTAAGTGGACTGGTCGGAATAAACATAAAAAAAGCTTTTTAGTTCCTTGGGGAAAAATGTGAAAAGTTTTCATATATGGAAGACAAAACTAAGATCAAAGCAAAGTTAAAAATTATTAATTTTTTCCATATTTGGAAAAAGATATGTGGTGTCAAACTAAGTGGGCTCTTTTCTGTGCAGTAAGGTCATGGTGCAAGCCACAGTTGCATATAGCTATGAGAGTGACCTGAAAAGTCATTTGCTGCTGAGGAGGCAGCGTTCTGTTCCCCGTGTCAGCAGAGGATTGCTTCCCTGCAAAGAACCCCAGGACAAACCTCGTCCAGCTACTTGTTTTTTTGCCTTACCTAAGGCCAGAACTTTTCACAAATAATGGTCAGTAACAGACTAAAAGCACATTCTTTCTCTGAAGGGTAACTGTAGATCATTCGCTGGCCCTTAACTTAGGTTGTTGGAGCCTTTTTTGGAATTTTGGCATGGATATTTTCAGCAGTCTAAGTTGAAGAATCATTGCATTTAGCAGCCACAGAGCTCTCATGTATGCTAGGGTGTCACTGCTTTAGAAATCCTGCAACCAAAGGAACAGAGGGCTCCACACTTGCTGCCTTCAGTGGGCTCAGGCTGTCTCTCCTCTCCATCCCAGCCCTGAGCTGATGGGCAGGGAAGGTAGCGTTGAAATGCTATTCTTGTTTTTGAGTGGCTCCCATCAAGTCTGTCCTCCTGGACAGGTGAACTGTATTCTGGCCACAGATATTGTGGTAACTTCTGTTTTATCTTAGACTTCACCCTTCAAAAAAAGTTACAAGGGAGATTTACAGGCCTATTGCTATTTAATGATCTTTTGGCAGAGAATTTCTTTTGAAAAAGGAAAGGAAGATTAGGGTTATGGATGGCTTTATATTTGGAAAAAGCCATAGCTTCCAGGCTCCAGTGATTCCTCTGACTCAGGAAAGCTTTAGTGAAATGATCATATTATCTCCCTTGAGACATTTTCTTGTTAGAGTCTTTGAATTAAAAAAAATGTTCTGAATATTAAAATCAGTAATTTCTAGTCCATGTGAATTTAATTTAAATTTCACAAATTAGTAGTTAGGAATGGGCTTTTTCGTCTTTCCAGCATCAGTGGAGCGTTACCAAGTGAAAGCAATTTTCATTATACTAATAATCAGAGAATCATATAATGGTTTGGATTGGAAGGAACTTACGTCATCTTGTTCCAGCCCCCCTGCCATGGCACTTTGATCATCTTGTTCCAACTTCCCTGCCATGGTCAGGAACACCTTCTACTAGATCAGGTTATGCTAAGCCCCATCCAACCTGGCCTTGAACACTTCCAGGGATATGGCATCCACAGCTTCTCTGGACTGTTCCAGTGATTCACCATCCTCACAGGGAAGAATCCCTCCTGATATCTAATCTAAATCTGTCCTCTTTCAGCTGAAAGCCATTCCCCCTTGTTCCATAATAAAATCTGTTTTAGAAGGACTTTGGAATCGTTTAGTCAGCACTTGAGATATCCTAATTATCAAGGAAGGATTGCACCTTGTGTTTCTTTTAGCAGTTTCATGTGTTTGTTCTAGGCATCTTAAGAAAGTTTATGAGGTTTCCACTCAAATCTAGACATTGCTCTCCTGGTAGGAAATTAAAAGTTTTAAATGGCGTTCTTTGAAGAATCAATTCTATTCAATCATAAGCATGGATACAGGTTTGTTATTAGTGTTGCTTTTTAATAATAATATTGGTATGCAATGTCCAAGTGACATTTTATTGCATTCTAGTCAAAGTATTAACTGCAGTAGTAAAGCGCAAATATAGTGAATTGTGCAGCTGTAGTTGCAGTTACCTTACCTTTTCATTTGGAAGAGGTTAAGTGGTCAGATCATCAGAGGCAGTGGGTTTCAGTTTTTTCCCTTCAGATCTGCCTTTTAGGAGCACAGTCTATTGCCCAGGGCTGCAGTTAAAACTTGTGACAGCATTATAGCCAGTGCTGTCAGCAGCATTGGGAGCTCCAGCTATTGGGGCTGCCCTGCGACTTCATTTCCCATCAGGGTCCCTGTGCAGCCTCCAGGGAATTGCAGTGGGACTCCTTGTAAGTAACTTCCACATTGTTTTTAAATTGCTGGTTTTCAAATTTGAGCATAACAACTATGCTCAGCATCAAGCCAAGGCTTTTTCTTCTCATGTAATTGCTTTTCATCCTGAAACTGGAAGGTTATTACCTAGCGCTGCTAATATTTCTGTGTGCAACTTGGTAACAGTAGGTGAAAATAATTCTAGACCACAAGTGCTGGGAAGCACAAGTTACAGGTTTGGTTTTGCTGTCATTTTTAAGGCCTGACTTTGAATATAATTCAGAAATCTGTTTACTGCCTAAACTAAAAAAAGCTAACCGTGGCTAATGCCCCTTCACAGAGGAAAAAGGCAATCACCTCCCACTCAAAAATATACCATAAAGAGTTTAGAAAAGCAAAATGTATTTTAAATTATACTTTTTGAGCATGAAGGTCTCTTATTCTGGGACTTCAGCTGCTGAGAAACAAAGCAGCTAATGTCTTTATTTCATTAATACTTTTCTATTACAAAAAGACAGTAAAATGTTGTAATGTTTCTTTAATTGCAAATAAAGAAACTACTGGTAAGTATCATTGGGGTGTCTTTTTGTGGAAAGGTAGAGACAAAAAGTGTTTATGAATATAAATACAGTAAGTGATAAAAATTACAAAGAAAAAGACATTCCCTTATTTTAAAACTACTTGGATATTCTGAAATCTTGTCATGAAACCATTTTACACCATTAAAACCAGATTCTTTGTTGAATTCATTCACAGAGTAAATAAATGCTGATCTGTGATCATTAATACAAATTCACTTGACTACAGGTATTTTTCTTATTCTAGGAAAAGTTTTCTTTTGTTTTGGAATTTCAATTGAACTCTGTCTTTAAGTACTACTATATGTCTTTACACTTTGATTTTGCTTTCTTGCTGTTAGGCTTCACTAGAAATGAAGAATATTTTATAAATATATTGTTGAACTCAGCCTTTTTTATCAAGGGTACAGTGTAACATATATGTAAAAACTAGATTAATGCTGTATTTAGTAGGAGATCGCATTCAAATAGGCAGCTATCACAGAAACTTTGACATATAAAACTGCATAATTAACACCTGATCTTGCTTGAGTTTGACATATGGGTAACATCTGTATTATGCTGTTTAGCACAGAACCCAGTGGGATTTGAAATTAGGAGGACTGCCCATGAAAGTTAAGTGACCCAGCACTTTGCTTTCCGCCTCCTGCTCGTGCAGGGGCTTTGTCAGTTCAGTCATGGCCTCTCACTCTTCTTCACCAAACTGCCCTCCTTTTATGTTGAGCAGTTACTTTCCAAGTCAATTGCAGAAATACCAGTTCTGTCCTCCTCTTGATGAACCTTTCCTTGCTTTACCAAATACCTGGTGTACACTTTGAGGAGCTGGAGGGAAGAGAGGATTGTGTGATTGTGCCACAATAACGATTTGTCAAGTGATTGTGTGTGCTGTGTAGAGAGCACTGTGGGATGACCTCTTGTAAGCTGGGTTATGGGAATAAACTGCACCTGCTTTAGAGTTAACAGTGCTGTATTAATTCCTGCAAATTATTTTATAGTGTGGAGTTAATAAAGTTTTACAGTATTATCTACATTTATTTTGCCACAGATGGAGCAGTTTTGTTTTCACATCTCTGTCCTGGAAGGTTTGAAAGTTCAGTGCGCAGCTCCAGGAGGATGGAGCCACCACACTCTCTAGTTTGATTTACAGTCTAATACCACCATTCACTGTTAATTTCACATGCTCAGAAGTGCTGCTTAGTTTGTAATTTTCAGTGTACCTTTTCCTACCTCCTCTTTGTCTTCATGACAAAATGATTTGCTGTTCTTTTAAAGTTTCTAAAACAGCTGATTCCTGTAATGTACTAAAAAGCAGTAGTTTGGGACAAAGCAGAAGGGAATGTTGGAAGGGGAGCCAGAGGTAAAGATTATAGGATCATTTTAGAGCTATTTTTTGACTTTATATACCATGAGGGGAATATAAGGTACATATTGAAACCTTTTGATGCATTCAGATAGCAGACTATATTAGTTTTTGCAAATCCTTCCTAAAATAAAATGCAGTCAACACAATCTCAAATAAATGGTCAGAACACATAGGTTTTATGCTGAAATTGAGTTGGGTTTTAGCTGTACTTACTGTCAATACCAATTGCTTGCACTGCTTACAATGAACAGTCATTTTTGTGGCAGTAGAAATAGACCTAAAGAACTCTTTGTAAATACTTGGTGTTTTTTTCTGTTTCTCCCTTAACTTACACAATCAGTTGGAGCAAAAGTCTTTTTGGGAAGAATGGTGGGAAGGGGCAGAAATGTGCGTATCCCCTGTGCAGTACTGGAGTACAAAATTTACTGCTGTTTATCAAACCTATTCTTCTTGTAGAATTTTTTCTGTAATTCCAGTAGAGATGTTTCAGACGATTGTACCACTTTTGAGAGATCTTTTAAGCAGTTGCAAGTGTTGTTGTGTTGGCTGTCTAAGATAGCTTCTCAGTTCTATTAAAACTTGAATCCTAAAGTACTTGCTTGTTGAAAGACAAGAATTAGAGTTTAGTTACAGCTCCTTTTTGGTTTTAAATATGTAGTTTGCATTACTGTGTAGGTAGTTGTTACTTCCAAAAAATGTATCATGATTGTGCTCTGTCATATCCATAAAGCTGTACCAAAACATTGCCTGTATCTTAACTAAAGGAAAAATTGAAGTTGCTCATTGCAGTTTGTTTTTGGTGTTTTTCTTGGAGTCTTGATTTATTTTGAGTGTGTAAACTCATCTTCTGGAGTAAAAACACTTCCAGCTGTTCTGGTTAGTACTACAGAAGGCTTTGACTTGCCTCTTAACAAAGCTTTAGGTACTTTTCAGATCTTAATTGGAGAATGAGACTAAAAGTCTTATTGCTCTTTGGTCTTTCTACTTTGTATGAGTGTATGCTCTGCTCCTTCTAAATGAGAAATAAAATAGCTTTGTCACATGAGGACCTTTAGTGGCTTTTATAATTGGGTGTTTTTAAAAGAGTTGTCAGGCTTTTGATTCTCTTGCTGAATTGAACAACTTCGTCATTTTCAAGGGATGAATCATTTTTCATTTTCAATGTTAATGATCATTGCTGGGTTATAAAAGTCTATTTCAAAGATAGCTGCTATGGGTGTTAAAGCAGTAAGCATCCTTTCACTGTACCTTATCAGTAAGATTTGGTATTAGCTGGCATTTTCTTCTGAAGTGTTAATATGTTCAATTTATATTAATCATATAAAATCCAGTCACATAAGGTGAAGCTATAGTTGGTACTTGGTACATTTTTATCTGTCATGTTCTGAATCAGATTAAAAGTTTCCTCTGTTCTTTGAACTTTATTATTTATTCAAAGTTAGTGATAGGTATAGATAGATGGTGTTTAGATATTAATGAAGTTTCTTTGCCTGTTAACTTGTTTAAGTGTCATGGGCTGAAATCTCACTGCCTCAATGAAGATGTGGATTGTTTTCCATTTCTTTTGAGAATTGTGGAAGATGATGTAATACTTACATTTTTCAGCACATTTGCAATTTAGCTAATAATTAACCAGGAATCCATGTTTTGGGTGACTTTCTAGTTAGAAATTTGTAGGAACCGTTCCACATCATTTTCACATGCAGTGATTTTTGAAATTTTATGTATTTCTGTGATTTATACATGTATTTTATATAGTCTTTCAGAGAAATGACTTATTTGTGTACAACTAATTCTAGTAATTCTAATATTAAATGGCATTTCAGACTTCAGACAAATAATGTTATCATTGTACAGGATGAAAGAAAAACAGACATGGCAATAGCTAGACTGCTAGTCTGTCAAAACTGTTCACACAAAGTAGATTTTAAAACACGATCAAACTTCAGTTTGAGAAAAGCATCTGTAATACTGAATGTCTATCAGCCTAACTTTATCCTTTGAAATTTTTTGTAGTGTGAACGTAGTTTTAAACATAAGACTTTCTGGAAAAGTATTGGTTTTGGAATGAAGGACTCTAATTTTAAATGTTAAAGATTTGCAGGAAAGGAGTTGTTAGAGCTATGGGTCTGTGCTGTCAATTACTGGCCACGTCAGCTCCCTGGAGTGTCTTCTACCAAAGCTACACAGGCAGGGTCTTCCTGCCATCCCATCCCAAACTGTAACACTTGAAACACTTGAGTCTTTCACTGCATTCTGCACATACAGAAAATCCCCATCTTGTGTACTTCACATTCTTCTCCTTGGTTCACTGTTGGCTTATCTCTAGCAGTGCTTTCCATCTCCCTGACCCTTAATTGCATTCCATGATTCTTGTGTGCCATGCATATGACAACCGCTCACAGGAAAAACATTTTTGGACTAATGCAATTTGATTTGACACAGCAATTTCGACTGTTACTACCTGAAAATGCCATCTGGATTTAGATTCATTAAGATGGTTTGCAGTTCCTTATTGAACTGAACTAACACCGAACTGCAGTTAGTTCACTGAGCTAAACAAAGAAATTAAAGGTCCATTTATGAATGACCAGATATAAGTGACTTTCTTACAGCTTTCTTTAGCTTTGGGGATTATTTATGTAAAAGCAGCAGATAAACAGCATAAAACCTTTTAGTCCATTTTCATATGCACATATTTTTCTTCTTGATAAAGCAGGTGTGGATTAGTGAGAACAAACAGTAGTAGTAAAGCATATTTTAATTTATGTTGAGAGAAGCTGCTTCTAGGAAAATTCTTAAGTATCAGTAGAGAAATGGTCACATGGCTTATTTCCATGTCGTCTGCCATTCACAAAATTTGAGAGAATGGGGGATCTTCACCGATGTTTTCTTACGTTTTCATCTCCTTCTGAAGGTTGAATGCTAACTCAAAGAGAACATAACTTTTTGAAGCTCATTAGGGTGGCTCATGAATATGATTTGCATTTAATGATGGTTTCAGCAGATCCAGACCTGTCACAGGAAGTTCATAGGTTTTTAGAGGATTTTCAAATCCTATGGTAACTTTTCAAAAGTAAAGAACAAACAGTTATTTAACAAAATATGTAATCCTTTTGATAGATTTGTCCTTGTTAATTAGCACGGTCAGACAGTCACCTTAAAAGGGGTTTGTACATTCTGTTTCATTCATAATGTATTCTTTAGAAAGAGACTTCTTTACAGTTCTTCCCATGTATCAGGGAATACCTGTAAATATAAGAATTCTTACTAGAGATTTTAATATGCCTTGCCCAAGTGATTCTATGTGTTACAATAATATAAAACATATCTAGTAGAAAATATGCATCAGTGTGTTACAATGGTATAAATCATCTATCCCTTGAATTTCAGAAGACAGCAGTCTTTTCATAATACTTTCTTGTGTGACTATCATGTATGTGAGTATATGTATATCTACCTTAAGCTAATCATAGACTAAATATACTATATTTGAATAAAGTGTTGCTGGAGTTGTTACAGAAGCTGTGTTGAAGACGTGGTTTAATTTAAATTTTGACAGAGAAGGCCAAGGAAACTTGAAGCATATTCTTAATGATTATTGAAGAGTGATCCAATAATGATGAAAGATTACTACAGAGTAGTCTGGTGGAAGATAAACTGACCTCTCCACTCTTTGGCAGGTGGATGACATCTTAGGAGAAGGGAGTGACGAAAGCGATACTGAAAAAAAAAAGCCTGAAGAGGAAGGTGAAAAACCTCAGATGAGTGCAACAGAGGCTCTGGGGAGGAAGGCAGATCAGAGGCCTGGATCATCATCATCATCATCATCAAGTGAAAGAAGTTTAACAGGCAGTGTACCCAGGTATGAATTTTTCAAATGTAATAAGTGTTTATGATGTTTCATTGTGTTTGTGCTATTCAGCATGCTTTCTTACAATCTGGTATTTGCAATCTGATATTAAACTATGTCTAGGAAACTTTTTCTTGTAAGTCTGTGAAGTTGTCATGCTTATCTCTGCAATGTTTTGGGCTGTATTTAAGGAAGTGGTCTTAGTAAATGTCTTATTGAGAACCAGGGTATGACCTGTTCAGAAAGAACTGAAGGCAACTAAACTGCACTTCTTTTAAAGTTATCTCAATCCTGTGTCAGATATAGAACCATGTCCTCTGCAGTGTCACTTTAAGTAAAATAAAGCATGGTTTGGAAAGCTATGCTTTTTTTCATCCTGAATTTTTGGGATAGTTTTATATCAGTCATTCATAACAATAAGGTTGCTGGGATACTTTTCTACTTAGAAAGAAACTTAAACTTGCTAATCTAAGTGCTTATGTTAAATATGTTAATGAATTGTTCTCAATTTGCAGCCTGTTAATAGTTTTTGAGCTTAAAAATTTAGAGCAAGCAATATAAGGTTTTAGTTAAGAATTGCAGGGATCATCATCCTGTACTACAGGGTGCTGAAAGTGCAAACGTGACTCAGTGTGCGTTGTACTTCCTTTCTGCTCTCTAACCAAACTCTGTTCCCAACAATAAGACTTAGGCTCTAACACATTTTCCTTAATGAGGACAATATACATAGTTGGTCTTAAGCAACTGACTTATATTATTTTAACTTTTCTGAGCTTTGTTCTAGCACACAAAGAAGGTATGAGAGAAACTGCAAAAACTGCCACAGAATGTGATATATAAATGTTTATGGAGAGATTTTGATTGGGATAATAATGTTGCTGTGTGTTGGAGAAAGAGCTACAGGGGAAAGTTGCATGGCCTTTTAGTTTATCATGGGTATTTCTAATCATTAAACTTCTTCTGAAAGAAATCTGAAAGTTGTGAGAATTCGATTTGTTTCACATGGGTAGAAGAAAAATTTTCTCCTAAATGAAGTTTGGAAGAGGAAAGGTAAGCAAATGATGAATGTTTTAGAACACAGCTTGAAGCAGCAAGGCATGGTGGTGGCTTGTCACTGTTAAGTCATCCTAATACTGTGATGTTTCATTGTGTGGAAGATGTACCAGTTTCTGGAAAAACCAAAAGGAAGAAAGAGTCACATTAAGGAATATTGCTAAATACTATTCCCCAAGTATGGTGTAAAAAGAAAGAGCCAAGTGCATTTGTAGTTAAGCTTTGTTCTGTATACAGGAAGGTTTTCAAGTAAACTTGGCAATACTTCTTTACTCAGAAACTATGTAGACATAGTAGTGTTCTTGCTGGAATAAAGTCTTTGAGCAGCTTCTTAAGTAACTTACCTATTTTCGACCTCTACCTCTTAAGAGTTTCCTTGTCAGTTTGCTAAATTGCATCCAGGATTGAGCTTTAATGGCGTGCTGGAAAACATACTCACAGAAAGTGCTGGTTCAGATGCTGACCCAGTGTTTACTAGGCAGGAAATTCTGCTTGATAAGAAAGGAGCCCGTCATTCCAATTATGTTCTATGTTTGAAGCTTTAAATTGATGTTTTCATGTTCAGTCAGTGTTGTATGTGCTAAAGAGATACCATATAAGAGGGGAAATGTAAGAACAGTCTCTGAAAAACAGAAGATGAACAAGAAACAGTCCAGATATGATCCAGTACTCCTATGATCTGGCTCAGTTCATTCCTATTAGAGATGAGGCCTACAGAGACTGTAGGTTTCTGCTGCTCCTCTACACCTTTCTGGTAGTTACTGGCACTGGAACCATAGCACTTACAAAAAAATCTAGCATTTATGTTTAATGTTAGTCTTCAGTCTTGGAATGTACAGAATACCTTGATTGTTTCTCTGATTGCTGCCACTACTGTAATTCTCAAGCATGGAGAAGAAAAAATGATTTTAGAGAAAATGGATAGCTTCTACTGGAGGGGAAATGCAGCCTTTCTCCTAGATCCATTGCTTATTGATAATCAAAGAAAATTGAGCTCAGAACCCCAGAAAGCCCTCAGCTATCTTCTCTAGTTTTTCTAGATACTTCCCCTTTACTAGAATTTTAAAAGGAATGGTGATATTTTGATTCCTAAGTGTTCTCTTTCAAATATTATAGTACTTCCATACAACAGTCACTCTTCTAGAAGACAGAGATTACAGTTTTCCTTTCTTTCTTACTGACAAAAAAGACTGCTGCAAACTCCAGTGCAAAATTTTGTTGGTGACATATTTTATCCCAGTTGAGCAAGTGTATTCATTGTCACTGTAACTTTATTCCAGTTCCCAGTCTTGAGACATTCTACTTTGAGAGTCTCGGGACCTAAGTTTTTTTACAGCTCAGTGCTTCCCAAGCTGTCAGACTCAGATTTGTTGTAGTCTAGGATATTTTTCAAAAACAATTTCAGTGACAAACCATTCAAAACATATTAAGGAACTATCTGGTATGTGGTCAAAGTCTTCTTGAAAGTACCCTTAATAGCCAGCAGCACATCTCAAATATGGCTGACAAAACAATTGTAGAAGTTCAACCATTTTGCCAAAGAATGATGGTTGCTCTGTTTTCTTACCCAGGCAACTCATTGCATCATTTCACTAGTAAAGTTGTAATGTTATTACACTAAAGAGTCTTCCAAAATTCCTTTCTAGATGATGTGAGTATGCTGTTGATTTCAGCTTTTCTACATTGTAAAAATCAAGATCTAAATTTAGAAATACTGGTGATTTAAAGTCATCCTTTCCTGCCTCCTGGATCATTTGTTGCATTAGCATAGCTCACTTAATCATCAAGCAGTCTGTCTGTTAAAGAGCTTCTGTGTAAGGTCACCCTAGAAAAAAATACATTGTGTGAAGTTAATTTTAAGAACTAAATCTTTCATTATCTCCTTTCCCTTAGAATAGATTTTATTTAAGGGGTACACTCAGTGATGTCTAACTGCAAAAGGAAAGGGGATCAAAATTTCTGTACATGGTCAGTGCTTGGATGTTCAAGAAAACATAAGCCTTAAGTCCAGAATGAGCAAATCCTAAAGTAAACAATTGCTTGCATTTGTAGGTAATTGGAAAATGTTGTTTGTCTGAAGAAAATTCAAATTCACTTTGCTCTCATTGGTAGAGCTTCTCCCACATAATTGTTTCAAACTTGTAATCTGAATTCCGTGATGTGTGGTTATTCTAAACTACTTACACTTCTGGAGCCATTAGAGTTTTGCCATGCATAATAGTGAGCTCCTTCTGAAAATCTCTTGTTCAGACTCCCTCAGTAAGAACCAGAGTTCATTATTGGAATTGGCCAGAACTAGAGGATCAGTTCAGTTCATTTCTGAAACTGCGCTGAGGTTTTGGCTGTGGGCCTGCCGTGTCAGTGGCCGTGGGATCACAGAGGAACATGTCTCATTTTAAAGACTGTTCCTCAAAGCTTATTCCATCTATTTTGTGTTGCAGAGGCAGCACTTCAGTTAAGCATTGGTGAATGAGGTTGAATCTTGCAGCTTGTTCAGGGGTTTTGTGATCTCTGCATTGAATTAAGATTGCTGGAAAACTACTGAAAGCAAATGTGGCCCATTTATTGATTTTGGCAATGAGATATTGAATCCCCAATCAATCGAAGTGTGTTTGATAGGAGCAATAGCTCATTGTTGTTCCTTGATGTAATTTGGTAAATAAATGCAGTTTTCCTACTTGAATGCATTTAATGCATTTCAATGAGAGTCTCACTTTATTTTAGAGATCCAATATGTCTCCTTAACAAAGCAGGAAACCCACTCAGCCGTTAAAGAGAATGTATAATCATTGAGTAGGGAAAAAAACAGACCTAAACTCTGCAAAATTAGAGATCCTGGGCAGGCAACTACCTCCTCTCCCAGTTGTGGGAAAGGCTGATTTGCTCTAAGAGTTTGCAGTGATAGGTGGCATTTGTCAGTTTGAAGGTGCTTCTCTGGAAATGCTTTTCTTAAGGTGAAGCAAGTTAAGGAAGCTCAACATAGATAATGTGATGGCTCCAGTTTTATAGATTATTACATGTACAAAGCTTCAAATTGTTTGGGTCTGTTTCAAAGAACAGCCCAAATTTTTCTCCCACGATTAATTTCCTGTCAGTTCAGTCTAGTTCAGCATTCTAAATTACACATCTGGGAGAAAAAGGCATCCTTCAGGTAATAATGTGATGAATACTTTTTTACATAACCAAATTCTGAGTGATTTTTTGCAAGGTTGTTTCAAGTACTTTTTTTCTTGGACTTAAAACTTTACTTGTATGAGTAATACAATGCCTGGATTAGCCAGCATGTTCCAGGTCTGTGCAGTACCCTTGTGATGAGTTTAAATGGCTATTCAGAGGGGCATTTTGAGGTGTTAAGAGCTGAAACTCACCAACTTTGCTTTTCCCAAAATTAGTTATTGTATTCAACCTCCAAAGTAGTTGTTTTTCTTGATTCCTTCTGGTACGTTTTTTTCCTTGGCATAGCAATTGTTCTCATAGTTACTGCAAGCTGAGAGTATGTTTAAATGACTACATTTCCTTACATTTCTAGCAGTTTGGAAATAAACAGACCCTTTATGTAGTCCACATAAGCAATTAAAAAATTACTGCAGTTTCAGTGAGGTTTTTTTTCTCAGAAGCAATGGTGAAACACTCCAGACTGAAATCCAGGATCAGCTTCTAAAGAGAAGCGCTTCTTTTGGCAGCCCATCTTGCTGTTTTCACATGAGCCGGCTGTTCTGCAAAATTTTAATGTCATTCCTGTTTGGAAGTGATTTTGATGATGACTCTAAAATGGAAGAGGATTCTGAGCATGCAATGCATGATTTGCTTCTGTACTTATATATTAAAAATAAGTTTTCATATAGGAATGTTTTTATTTGAAAGATCTCGTTACCCAGAATTTCCACATGAAAAAAAATCAATGCTGAGGTAATAACAGCTTTTTGCAACCATTTTAATTAACTTCTTTTTTTCCTCCAAAGGTAACTTTTATTTTCAAGTATGTGTAGTCTCAAGTACTCTACCCTCTGCTACATTGAATCAACAACTTACTTTCAGTTTGCCAGCTAGAAAATTGTAGATCCAGGTCCTAGAGAATTGAATAAATGGAAACAAATGCTGGATCTCAGTTGACAGTTTATGTATCAAGCATGTGCTTTTTTCAGGCCCTCTTGAAAATTGTCCAGGTGTCCTGAAAACTAGTAGTCCTTCAGCTTGTAATCTTTATCTAATAGGGTTAGCATCTGGTTACTGACCACCTTCAAAACTTCATTAGGATTGCTTTAGGCAACTGAGGTGCATCCCATCCCCATTTAACCTCATTCTTTAGATTAAGACATTGGTTTTTTGACAGTTGGTACTCTTATTTTCGATGTTCTGTTTAGGTTGATTCTGATCTTTTGGCTTTGTCTCACATATTTGTGGTAAGATTGACCTTGCCTAATTTGTATTTCTGAACCAGTCATTCTTTCCCCTCCTCTCCTCAGAGAAAAAGTAGTTTGGAGAGAGAGGTGGTTTTGCCAACTTGAACTTTCTGCCTCTGTTAAGTTAAATCTCACCCTTTGGTCCTTGTCTTTGTTACAAAGCACAAAAGAGGATTTTAAGAGCAAGCTGTGCCAAGGATGTTTGTACTTGAAAAGTGTAGTTATGGGTCATGCTTTGTTTCATTTGAGTAGCTTTTTTTCATGAAAAGTAGATTTGATTGAAGTGAAATAGTGTCCAAGCTCTTAAGTCATTCCTTCCCTGTAGCAATCTTTTTCATAAACCTTCAGTAAATACTAGGGAGTTATTCTGAGTGTATCTTTACTCATTGATCTGTGGAGATTTAGCTGAAACCTGAAAATTAAGGGGTTTTTAAATCAGAAAAGTTCAACAGTATTAGAGTGTTATTGGAGATATCTAGAGAAGTCACTGACAAACTCAACTTTTCCAATATCATATAGGATACGTCTTACAATTATCAGTGGAGAACTAAAAAATGCAGTAGGAGGAATTGGGAACTGGAAATGTTACTATTCAAAATGTGCCTACATGCCAACATGTTTTTGTTTTTCACCTCAGTTATTATCTTTAGATCCCTTTTTTTAAATATGCCAGTCATATCACTTGGCTGTAAACACACTTCCAAAAAAAATCATTCTTATGCTACGTCCTTCACAAATACATATAATGAGTAGAGCTTTATTTGCAAGTGAAGTAACATAGTTTGCTGTGACAGTCTTGAAGGAGTATGTGAAGGCTTTTACAATAGAGAGCACAAGCATTCAGATGGCTATGACAAGGGCAAATCCTGTTACAGTGCCGCTGGAAGACAGAGATTTTTCTTCTCACTAATGAGGTTAAGCATCATTGGGTTTTCTTATAAAATGCTGAGTTACTTTGTAATTTGTTTAAAACTATTACAGGATATAGCTTTTAAGCTCTCTGATAAGAGAAACTGCCTGCTTTTTTTTTTTTCTTATTGTTAGAGCAGGATAGGGGATTCAGCATGACTTCTGCCCTGAGGAAGCTGTCAGCTGCAGGCAGTGCTTGTGTGTGTGTTTTCTCAGATGGACGGGCAGGGCAAAGAGTTGGGTTTTTTCCATCATGTGAAATAATTTAAGAGGAAAACTGCTTTTTATGCCTGCAGCAACCAGAAGAACTGTGAGGTCTATTTGTTACTTGTGGCTCAAAAAGCAAGGTACTACGCTGGCCACTTGCTGCTCTTTGGTGTTTCCTCATCTGAGAAATTTACCACCCATCTTATGTTCAAGAGCACAATTGTGGGCAAGTCACTTAGTCAAGTGAGGGGAAAGGAGTGCTTCCTGTGGAGAGGGAATGCAGAATTCTACTTTCTTTTTCAGTTTAATATACCAGTGTTTTTCCACTGGGGAGATACCTACCTTCTGAAACAGGTGCATTTTAGCTGGGTCCTGACATCTGCTCTCCAGTGAGGTTTGCCAGGCTCTGGCAAACTGAACGGGGCTAACAGTATGAAGGATCCCTAACTTCTTAGGTGCCTTCCAGCTGGTCAGACAGTATTCAGTCTTTAGCTATTTATAGAGTATTGTTCACTTCTCTTTAAAGTCTAGTTTTGGTCAGGAGGTTTTTTCTTCTCTGAGCAGAAAGGAGTACAAGGAAAACACAGATTTTGTGTTTTCAAAGTCACAAGGAATTCTCTCCTTAGGTCTACATTTCAGGTCACTTAAGGTTTTAAATATGTTCCATTCTGTTTCAAAGCTACTTCAATGATTGTCTTTCCTTAACATTTCAGGGAATCTTTTTGAATTTAAGATTGAATCATCCGACTCTTTTATACACAGTATTTGAAATAATGGCATTTGCAAAATGGCAGTAATATTCTACTCATTTACTGTGTCTGAACTGGTTAGTATGTCTTTTTGGATGCATTGCAGGAGTTTGCTCAGATGCATGTTGCTGGATGCTTCTTAAATAGCTTTTCACAAAGGATTCAAAATTCCATTGCCATGAAATGATTATACTGAATTTGCTCTTCTTTTTTCTGTATAATCTTCCTAGGAATTCTTTACTAATGAAAGGTCTCTGTAGGTTTTTCTATGCTAAAAATGTGATTTTCAAGTTGTGTTTTTTTTAATATTAAATTCATTAAAGTCTGCATTCTGCTATAATAAGTGCCCTTTTAAACTAGAGCTTGTGTTTTTTCCTCCCTCTAAAAAGCTATGAGGTGTATCTATGGCATCTTAAGCCTGGAAGATTAACTTGAAATCATATGGAAATAATTGGATTGAAAAATGCATGTATGAGAGTTATTTCATGGTTTTGTGGCATTGGTGTCAGGAGAAGGCAACGATGTAGAGGGATGTTGTAAATCCACAGTGGGGTAGAACAATGCTGGAAGCTACTGGTGGGTAGGTGTGCTCAAAGGTGTATAAATGTGTGGTATTATTTTCAATACACTATTTTATTTGATAGCAGAGAGGTGAAAAATGTCTGACATGTTTAACTAAATTGATAGTCTAGGGGACTATTACATTTCTATTTCAAAACAAAGAAAAAATAATTAATTTCTACAAATAAGAGTATCTGGGAGATCTGTCACAAGAGGGAGCACTGTTAGAAAGGGAGGTTGGCACTACTTTTTAGAAAAATTGAATTAAATTCTCAAATACAAGTAAAAAAAAACCCTCAGAGTTGGTGAAAAATATTTTTCTTCTTCATTTGATATTCCACGCTATCTGATAGAGTGGACTGTTCCCATGGGGGATTTTTGAGATAAAATCTATATTGATTTCTTTTTTTTTTTTTTGAAGAGAAATTCATTCCATTAGTATCTTAAACTTCCACATCTGGTGTGTGTGTTCTTCACTTTTAGATTTTGTGTTCAGTTTTCTTCTGCTGCTGTGGTAGAGAAGCTTTTTATTTTAGTCTTCATTTAAATGAACTAAGCTTTATGATCTCATATAGAAAAATTCATGTGGACAAGTCTAAAAGCTTATAAATCATCAAATATAGTTTGAACTTCTCTAGGTGTTCAGGAAACAATTAGCAAAAGCATAAAATAAATGGATGTATTATTTATTTCATATTTCCTCGGAGGTAAATCAGAGAGGATACTATAGGACATTTAGTGGCAAGTGTTTGAAAGCAGTTGTGAGAAATAAAGGAGTTCCTGTGTGCAAAGTACTCAGCTGAGAAGCAAATGGTAGCAGTGAGGGTGCCTTTGGTACTTGAAGGTTGTATCTCCATTAGTGTTTTAGCCCAGGTGAGGAGTGTGCCTTTGAAGCAGTGCTTTGGTGTGGCTCCCAAAGGGATCTCAGGGTGCATCATTTCCTTTAGGTCAGTGTAAGCTGGTGTTTCACTCCAGGAGCTTGCTCTGGGCCAGCCACTAATGCACCTTCAGTCCAGAGAATGAGCTGAGAGCTCATCCAGAGTAAAACCCTATTTCTGCCTTAATGAACGCCAATGTATTGTCTTGGTGCATACGGTGTCAATAGGACAAAAGTAAAAAAGTCACTGGCATTACTCTGTTTGAACTTTTATACAGAGTTGGATTCCTTTTTTTTATCTCTTTTGTTAATCTATTCAGACAGTGAACACAATTTTGCAGTTATTTCTTGGTCATTTAAATGTTGGGGCATCTCAATATGTTATTTTAAAATTTCAAGTGGTTAAATTACTTGAATTATAAGCGTGACACTGATAAATGGTAAAAACAGCTGTATAAGCAAATGAATGCATGGCTCAGTTTCTTTAATGAAGGCACTTAAGTAGATGAGTCATTCATATCTTCAAGCCTGTTAATGATTTCAGTGGCCTAAAGTTTCAAGCTGTTACCGAAAATATACCTACTACAGCTTCAGTTAAGTTGCAGACTAAACTACGGTTGTGTTTCTGGCTGCTGATTAGTCTTGTTGGTAAACAGTGTGCATCCAGTTGTCAAGAAAACTAAGAAAAATACTTGAGAAAAGGAATCTGAATATTCAGTATGTAGGGGAAAGATGTCCTTGCAGTTTGCCTTCATTTTTTTCAGAGAAGTCTTTTTCACTTGCAGAGAAGTACAAGTTGACAGTTAGCTTTACTCCTGTAATGTTGTCTTTAACACTCTACTGTCATCCAATTACACTGAAAAACTTACAGTTTATATTGGAAAGTCTTCTCTTGGCTATGTATATAAATTGCATTTGCAACCTGCAAGACTTAGAAGGGAAAAGCTGCAATAATTAAAAATCCTTTCTTCTGCATAGGATGCTTACCTAGGAAAGCAAGCAGCCCAACAGCTTAATTATCTGTATTGTGTACAAACATTTTCTTACACACTCAGGGAAGAACCTAACAGGCAATTTATACCATCTTCAGCTTTAGATACATGAGTTGCTGCTGCATTGAGAAAATCAGAAAATTGTATGTGATTCATGTATTCACTCTGTTCTCAGCAGAGTCTTAGTCATGAATTACCATAATCTCAGTGTTTTCAATGGTCGTGTGGTGTGTTCTTGCTTGAAATTGTGTTTTATCCACATACAGAAATGTAGGCAGAAAACCAGATACATTCAGATGGACTGAAGGAAGTTGTAGAAAGCAAGCCTCTGGGATTCTAGAACTTTTTTCAGAAACCTTGAGTAGCCCCTGAGTTTTTCCTTTTGCAGAATTTTGCAAGTAACCCTCTTCCCAAATTCATAATGAGACAGATGATGCTCTGGAAACGCTTCAAGCCACAGAAAGCTGTTCCTATTTTCTGGTTTTTTCCACTGTTTTCTGCTATCATGAGTTGTCCAGGGAGAAGGAATTCAAATTTTCTACAGATTTGCAGAGATAAATCACTTAATGTCTTGTCTTTGTAATGTATAGCCTGGGTTTGTTCGGCTGTGGTCCTTTTTTCTCTGAGAGTTAATACATCAGTATGTAAAACACTAGAGCATGCAGTGATTGATTATGACCACCACAGCCGCACCTGGGAAGCAATGGATTGGGTTTGAGGCAACGGAGAACAAAAGTGATGGGGAAAGTAGATCTCATTATAGCAAGTCTGCCCGTCTTTGTGTTCTAGTGCTGTGGTGGTGGAGGCAGGACCAGCATACTGCTGGATTTCTTTCTAAAAGTTTTGGAATATATTTGGGTGTAAGATGGGGAGAACAGGCAAGGGTAATGGAGCGCCAGATGTGTTTCCTCAAGTTCTTCTGGCCCTCAGATGTATGCCCAGGTGCTCAGCACTGGAAGCAGCTTCCATAACAGAGAAGATGAACAATTTCATATCTCTGCAAGCCTAATCCAGCATTTGTTCTGCATCAGGTTCTTCACATGATTGTAAGGTTTCCAGTGTTTGATGACTTCTCTGGTGTTTGAGTAGCATGAAATACTTGTGTAAGACAGGAATTCTCAAAAGAGCTAGAAAGGCAAGGCGATAGTGCTGCAGGCTTTAGTATCTCCAAGGATAAAGCCTCTCTGGATAACCTGTGCCAGTGCTTAATCACCATCACAGTGAGAAACTGTTCCCTGATGTTTAGAGGGAACTTGTGTATTTCAGTTGGTGCCTGTTGCCTCTTGTCCTGTCACTGGACACCACTGAGAAGAACCTGGCTCCATTTTCTTTACACTATCCACTCAGGATTTTGTACATGTTCATTAGATCCACACTTCACTCCTACGTCAAGAGTGTCTGAGGATCTTGAGACACAGAACCAAAGGCCTTAGTGAGGTACCCTCTGCTTTTCCCTCATTTACCAAGCCAGTCATTTCATTGCAGAAGTGTATCAAGTTGGTCAGTCAGTTTCCCCTTGATGAACCATATTCAGCACTACTGATCAACTTGTCCTTCACGTGAATAGAAGTGGTTTCCTGGATCAGTACTCTTTCACCTTCCTAGGGACTGAGGTAAGACTGACCTGGCTGACCTTCCCTTAGTCCAGCTCCTTTTAAAGGTGGGAGTGACATTTGCATTCCTCCAGTCATCAGGCACATCTCTCAACCACCATAATCTCTTAAAGACTGAGAGTGGCTTCACAGTGACATCACCCACCTCTCTTGGCACTCGTGGCTGCATCTCATCAGGGGCCATGGAGTCAGGTATGACCTATTTGGTTAAGTCCTTCCCTGTGCTGATCCTCTTACACCAAGGATACCTCTTCCTTGCTGGAGTCTTTCACCATCTTCTCTGGCCCCTGAAGGTTTATCTTGTTAGTAAAGAAAGGCTGAGGCAAAGGAGGCACTATTACCTCAGCCTTTTTCCATGTCTGTATCACTGGCTCCCCTGCCCCATTCAGCAGCAGGCTCTCATTTTCCCATTTCCACATTCTTCCATTTCATACTTACGGTACAAGACCTTCCGTTGTCTTTGACAACATCAGCATCTCATGGTCATTGCAGCTAAGGCTGCCTTCAGCCTTCCCACCCCCAGGCCTGTGCCTCGTTTATGCCTGAGATCCAGCAGAGCAGCTCTCCTCACTGGCTTCTCTGTTGCCTGGGATCAGCACTGTGCAGTGCTGTGACAGGAAGGCTGAGGCCATCCTGTGCGCTGAAGGAGTGGAGAACCTGGAGTAAATATCTGAACAAAGTAACTAAGAGCTGGAAACATACTAATGGACACTGAAATGCTGGAACTGAGCTTGTATAAATTCAGGTCCTGCACCTCCAAGCAGCACAACTTCCAGACCAGCAGCTTCTTTTGAATAGCTTATAAACCCTCCAGAACTGAATACAAATAGGATGTTTCCAGTGTGCTGTCTCTGAAGGGTTTGTTTTGAGTGTGTTTTCCATTATTCCGCTGCTTTTGCACCCATCATGGGAACATTCTGTGGAGTTGCAGTACATAAATCTGGGTCTTGCAGTGCCCTACCTTCTATCAGTGGGTCTAAATTTTGCTTGCGGTCTCTTGCAATGTGCTCATGTTGCACCTGATAATACTCAAATAATGTGAGTTTTTTGTTGTCAAGAATAACCCAGCTTATCCTGTGATACTGATCTGATGTTTGTATATTTTGCTAGGAAGAAAGGGACAGAAATGATCGTCCCCACCAAGTCCTGTTGCCCCTGTTTTGTACAGATGTAAAGACTAAGGAGCATTTTTTGTAAGGATAGCTTTTTATAAAAATATTTGATATGTAGCCAGTTATTAAAAACTGTTCTCAATAAAAATAGCTTTCTCTAGATACTATTGACACATTGCATCAAAGTATGGATGAAAGAAGGAGAAATGCCATGTTCTCCTCAGTAAAAAGGCTCGTCTTCCAAAAGAGCTCAACAACAGTGACAACTTTCAAGGCTTGTAAAAGTTTTTCCTTCACTGTACCAATTAAAATGACTTTGATAATTGATGTCACCTCCTGCAGAGTTTTAGCATTGCTAAATCTTTTACATTAAAAATAACCCCTCAAACTGTCCCCGTTGCCTGTGTTTATAAAGTTCTCCTTTCAGCTCTTCATGGATTTAACCTCCTTCACTGTTCTTGAAGGAAAATATATGAGCTTTAAGGTGATGCTTTATAGCAGAAGCTTAGAGCACCAGTATAAGATGAATGTTAGAGTGTAATAGTTATGACATTTATATTGCTTATCCAAGGAATGTCTTTTTTCCAGCAAAACACTTTGCAATTCTTTTGAGCCAGGGAACCTTTCTCCATTTCGTCACTTTTTAATTTTTACATGGCTGGATATCTTATGAAAAAGGCAGGTTTTTCTTGGGTGAGGATGAGGGAGAATTTGAATTAAGGAAGGTAGAAATTTTAGGGAAACTAATAGAAAAGGTGTGAAATGTCAGGGATGATATCTTGACATAAGGAACTGGATAGTTCTGGGAAATCAGAGGAAAGACAACCCAGCAAAATCAAATCCTAAGACAAGAGAGAAGAAAATATGCTCTTGTAAATCAAAATTAGATGCTCTGGGTGTAAAGCACCACATACCTTGCAGGGCAAAGTCATCACTGGAGTTTCTTGCTGCTGTGGTGCACCTTTTCTGTGAATGGTACAAGCCTTTCAGGGATAATGAGGTGAATGCATTTTCTTTTAGGTATGTCTTTCAGTGGCTCCCAGTCTGGAGGAAGAGAAGTTTCTGAATCACACTATTTGAATGTCTTAAGAGCTTAGGTACAGGAGTGACTGTCTTAGATGTTCTGTCAGTTACCCCTGCTGGTAGTGTTTTACAGTTCTGTAATTGGTTAGACTTCCCATTATCTGAAGCCACTCTTCTAAATGAATACGCCATAGTATCTTTCTATAAATAAAAATGTGAATGAATAATTCCCATGGGCTGGCTGAGGCTTTTATACTCCCTGAATTCCTGAATGCTTATTCAACGTCATCTGTCTTCTTTTTGTCCTTAGGCTTCAGAAAGTTGTCATCTGTTTCCATTACATAAAAGCTTTTAAATAATCTTAAGATTTCTGAAAGGACAATTGATAAAACCCTGTCTTGGTTTTAAAAGGAGACTGTCAAGTCTATTACACCCTTCAGATGGCTGTCTTTTAGAAATCAAAGTTCTTACTGCATATGTGTATATTTATGTACGTCTCGATTGTTGTTCCTGTCTGGGGATCATATAATATGACAAGACAGAGACTGAACCTCATCATTTCTTAGGCAGCAGGGACAAAAAGCTGTGTTCCACTAACAAAAAAATTCAAATTACTATCTGTATGAAAAGAAATTTTAAGTGATTGCTGTCTCGTATATATGTTGAAGATAAAGCATTTTAAAAGCAGTAGTTCTCATACTGGAAGTTATATATATTGATATAAAGAGATCAGCTTTTAATGATATAAATGGTCATAGCTTCTTTTTTATCTTAGACAGTTACTTATAAAAATTGAAAAGGGGATGGAAATGGGCAACTCTCCCCACAACCTGGACATCAGTTCTGAGGGATAAACCTGAGTGCAATGGAAAGAGCTCTGCAGTTCAACCTGGGTGGTTTTGCCCTGAAGGCTCATCAATGAATCTTGTAGGAAAACTACTGTGTATTCTTATTATAATTTTGTTTGCTTATCTGGAATATAGTGTTGTATATTTTTTGTGTGCCTACCTAATGCTTTAGAAAAATATTATTAATATTATTAAAATCAGGAGATTTAAGAAAGGTATGTTGTGTGATTAAGCAAGCTTTGTTGCTTGCAGCTCTATTTGGGAAGCTTGCATTGGTTTAGTTTTCTTTTACTCTCATTCTAGATGGTGACATTTAAGTGATTAAACAGCAATGTTGACAGCCTGTAGCCTTAGGTTTCTTTAGAAATTGTATGATTCTGTGAGGGAAATTAAAGCTATAAGAAATTTTTCATAGATGCCTTACAGAATACTAAGAAGAGATTACCTTTCCCTACTGCACATTTGTGCCTACTGAAGTATAACATCCAGATGAAGTTACTTAGGATTTATTTGACAAATGGGAGAAACGTGTAGATTTCACTAATCTTCAAAAGCAAAGCAGCAAAAGGAATATTGGTCACTAGAGAGGAACCAATGTGAGGAAGCACTCATTGATTCAAAATATACTTTATTTTTTTCCCCCTTAAGGTATTTCAGGTTTTTCCAACCAGTTTTCAAGGAAGAAATAAAATGTTTTTAAACAAAAATAAGAAGGTAATGTTGCAGATGGAAAACTACAATACACATGGATCTAACTACTACTCATATTTGAATATTTCTCTCCTTCACATAAGCATGCTCTTAATCCTGTGGAAAGCAGGAAAAAAGTAGTTTTCAGAGAGGTAAAAACCTCAGAACTCCATAGTACTTTTTCTCTCATATCCCCTTTTGTTTAAAAAAATTTTTTTGCAGTTATATAATATGGATAATAGTGTTTCCAGAGTGAAGGCATGGAAAAAGCACTAGCCTAGCTTTGAAAGTACTGTAGTATGATGAGCAGATGAAAAGGAGCTCCTTTTGCTGTCCCGAGTTTGCCCTAAGAAACTTAAACTCCATTTTAAAAGACACTGAGAATTCCAACACGAGGGTTGTTGAAGGTAGAACTTATGGGGGAGCAACGTCTTCATCTTGTTCTTCTGGTATCAGTAACTGTTCTATAATGAAAGGGATTGCATGACAAATTCTTCCAGAGCTGATCTTTGACACCTGACACTCAAACTTTCAAACTTGGGGTTGAGACTTCAACAAAAATGTGTTTGAATAGGAGTTCTTCAGTAAAGCTATTCAGATGTTATAGAATTACCTAAAATTCCAGTTTTCCACTTACTGCACTAGCCTTAAAATTGCTGTCAAAAGGGATAAGCAAATTTAATTCTTCTGTATATTTATATCTATTTCTCTTCGTGCTGTATTCTTACATGAAATGCTCTTTCTTCTTTCTTTATGTCAGAGATGTATCCTGAATTTTTTCTTGATAAAGTACTTTCCTATGTTGAAATTATTAATGTGTAAAAAAAGTACAAAGGGATTGTACTGTGCATGGGAATTTGGAGATACTCAACTGGTTCAATCTTCATTTACTGCAAAGTCATAATTCAAAAATCACTGAAAGATTGTTGAGAAAATACAGGTCTAGTTAGGTGTGCTGCATGTTCAGAGATGCATAAAATGCATAGAGAAACAAAGGTGTGCTGATTAAACTACTGAAGAGGAAGGTCCTTGTTCTAAGACTCCTGATGAAAGTGCGTCATTGATACACTGAGCACAAGTGGTAGATGCTAAGTCTGCTTCAGGAAAAATCACAGAAGGACATTGTTCACTTTGTTGCTGCTTCTGACACATTGTGAAATACTTGGAGTTACTGCAAAGGTCTAATATAATATCTGTTAAAGAGGAACAGGCATTTTGGAAAGCCTCAGATCATTAACTGGATAAGGGAAAAAAATCACAGGAGAGAACTGAGAGTGTGAACTTTCACACATCTAGACTATTAACTGCAGCTAAAATTAACCGAAGTGCTGGTTCACATTTCGATCATGAGACTTCAGTCTTGGTCTTGTATTTCTCTATATTTCCTACAAGGAGCAAATGCACAGCTTGTGCATGTTTGCTCAAAGTGTCAAGCTGCGAAATTTCCATTGCAGGTTTTTTTTTTTTTCCTTTTTAAAAATGGAGATTCTTTTTCTGTTAAAGGCTTTTAGAAAGTGAACTGCACAGTCTAAAAGTTCTCAGGTCCAACCAGGCAAACCTTGGCACCGAATTAATGTGCACTGTGAGAGCCTGGGTTGATCTCAAGGCATCTCTGTAAGGTATAGCTGGGCCTTTCCCACAGTCCTAAAAGCACCAGAGTTGTAGGTATGCCTGTTATGTCCATATCAGCTGTTCTAAGAGAACTAGCTCTGCTCACAGCTGCAGCAGCAGAATGGAATACATCCAGTGTGCTGCTGACTTGTTGCCTGGTCATTGGTGCTGATCTTGTCCTTGTAAACAGCAATATTATCACGAATACCTGGGGTTTTTTCATAAGTCTTACAAAGCAGCTGGTGCCATAGCTGAAGTTCAGTAGGACCGAATGACTTTTGCTGATTTCTCCTAGGATGAGGCTTTTTAAGGAAAGAATATCTGAGCTATTTCTCTTGTACAGTGTTCCTAAACAACTTGAATACATGGTTTCTCAGTAACATTTACATCCACAAAACATAAGGCTTTTTTCACATCAAACCTATCAAATATAAACAGCAGTTGAATTTTTTAACCTTCTTTCCTTTTTGTAAGAGATTTTTTCCAAGGTCTTTCTCTATGGATATGATACTGCTTCTTCTGGCAGGTTTCTTTAGCATTTGGTGGTATGAGTGAGGTGTTCACCACTTAAACTGTCAGCTAAATCTATTAAGTTTTATCTTAAGAATTATGTAGGTTGCTACAGTTCTAAGATTTTTTTTCATTGTTCACCAAAAAGCCGAACAGTGGTGCTTTGAACTTCTGCAAGATACTTTAACATAATTCTATGGTATCTTCATGTTTCCCTCCACAATATGTAAATTGCCAAAAGACATACAAACTGCACAAGGCTACTTTTCTCACAAAGTGGTGGATTATAATGCTTGTGTTTGTGTTAGACCACATCAGATGGGAAGCTTGAAAATGCTTTGAAATACAGCGTAGTTAGAGTGAACATTTGCCTTTAGCTTCTTTTACAGTTTAACTGTGAAAATACCTGGAAGTTGTTCAGATGCAATAATGCAATATTATTCAGTCTATTTGTGTCTGTGTGTGCAGTTATTACTTGGCTTACACTGATACTATGGTTATACCTGTTAGTTAATATAGCAATTATGCAACTGAGATCAGGAAAAGAGGTTTCTTTGGAAAAGTGAAAAATAGCATAAAGTTCTCTTACACTGCTTTCAGTATTAGATTTATTAGATTTGAAAGCTAGTTTGTCTTAGTAAGGTTTTGATCAAATTCTCTATATACTATGTCATCAATACTGTTTATTGGTCATGGGTTTTCCTGTTTCAATACTATGTAGATAAACTATGCAAGTCTACACAGTGCTAAGTTCTAACAGTTCTAGTACTTCAGGGGAAGGATACACAAGAAATTCAAAGTCTGTATGTTACTAGTATGTTACAAGAATTAGGAAAGTGCTGTTAAAGTATATCCTTATTTTTCTCAATTCGCTTTAAAGCAAAATAGGTTTCGCTTGTGCTTCTCAATAGAGGTGTGCTGGTATCTGTAAAATGAACTGGGGAATCTAAGTTGCCATATTTTCTAGGGGCAAAAGTTTGGAATCATAAGTCATCAAGCAGGAGAGTATTTGCCTTGTTCTCCTTGTCTCCTTAAATGTGCTAATAAATGCTAAAATATGTACAGGAATTGCTGTTATTCTTACATTTTTCTGTTCTAACTTTTGCTGTCTGTAATGATTCAGTGACTCTGTCTATAACTTAAGAGTTCTGAGGGAAGTAATGTAATTGATTTCTCACTAATGCATCAATGTATTTGAAATAGAAGTCTTTCTGCAGTCATTGCTTTTTATCACTGCAGAGCCATTAACTAATAGCTTCCATCCTGGGACAATGGAGTGACTAGAGCCTGAGGGAAAATAATTTTCTGCAATATATCTGCAAGAAGCACCAGTCTACAAGAGCTGGATTTTTTAGAAGCAGACTTTAGAAATCATTTGGTTCAATCATTTTGGGAAGAGTGAGGGCTGAAAAAATGATGAGAGGAATTCACATAGAGAGAAAGAACAGAGAAATGAGGTGTGCTTTCTAGCAGAGGATTCTTGTTTAACTGTGAGGCCAGCTGAAGAAGACAAATGAAATGAAAAATAAAAGTAATTAAAAACAACACTTCAGCTTGGCGAAGAGGCCGTATGTGGCAGGGATGATCCTGGCACTCTTCCAGGACCCCAAACCTAGGCTTAAGCAGTGATCAATGCTAGTGAGAAAAAAATTAGGTCAACATGTTTGTCTTTTCATCTAGCTCTGTTTTTCGTGAGCTTGTGCAGTAGAGAGGAGTTTGTCTCAGAATCAAGAATGAGTGTTTTGTTTGCATCAATTACTGTATCACAGTTATACAGTGATCTGTAAAATCCACAATGCCAAGATCGAAATTGAAGGAAAGTGTGGGGATTAACTACCTAGGAGTCAGAATAGCCCTAGCAAGTCTGGGAAGCCTACAGCAGAGTTAGGTGCTTGTCATGAAGAAGGAAGAGAGCTTGTGTTGATGAAATTACAGTCGAACCCTAACCCAGAGTACTAGAAGCTGTCTGACCCCGTATGAGAAGCTTCCAGACGAGGACTCTTGATAATGTAATGCTACCCCTTGAGCCTCTGGGTTTGTGGGAGTGAAAAGTTGTCAGAACAACACACAAAGGGCAGTTACGTGATGCTGGTTCTTCTAGCCCAGCTGGGAGAGATGCTACTGTGTGGAACATTTCATTCAGGTATTCCTAGATCCAAAAATTGCCAAAAGCACAATTTAAGTTTGAAGAAATGAAGGCTGCAGGAAACTAGGATAATGGGAAAAGGATTTGGGAGTTACTGACTTGATCTGCTTAATGGTCTGCCACTTTGAAGAATGAGCAGCCCCAGCTTGGTTCATGTGGTTGCCAGGGAGAGAATTAGAACCCTGAGTGAATTTAAAATCTTGAGCTCCTAGTGTTCACTCACAAAGAGAGGAGTAGGAGAACTATTTCATTCTGTCTTCAACTTCAGAGCACTTGTGACACACAGAGTAGACAGTTCCTTTCTCTGATGGAATCTGAATTCCACTAAGAAACTGGAGCATCAGATTGTTTTGGATGTTTCAGTTCCTGCACAGGAGTAATTAACAACACTGGCTTCCAGTATCCTGCCTCCACTCACATAACTGCCCAGCACTGTGTGAGTATTTATGGACTTATAACCTCCAGCACCACTAGCCCATTCCAGCAGTCCATAGATATTAATGTTGTGTTGCATCTGTGGCTAATGGTGTGGGATAAGAAAGATGTAAAGTAGAAGTTCAGGGCGAGGCAAGCCCGTAACACACTGCTTTGGTTTGCGTGTTGCTGAGAGAGCTGCACTGGGAACTGAAGAATAGCAGGGGGTTGCCCCTCAGGTAATTTAGGCAGCATTTTTTCCTTTAGCCAGGCTGAATGCTTTAGTGCAATTTATGAGCTATTAAACAATTTATGTTTTTCCTTAGTAAGATATGTGGATATCTAAATATCTCTTGAGAATAAGGAAACCAAGAAGTACATTAAGAACTGTCAGTGAAGGTTTTAATCCTTCAGTGTGTTGAGACCTAGGACATTAGCGGGAATACTGTAAGGCAACATTGTTCCAATCAAGAAAAATAGCTCTAGTTTCCCTAATGAATTCTAAAAGTACTTCAAATTCCACATAATAACTAATGTGCATTAATCTTGATCGCTGCAAATCTTTAATGGCTGCTAAACAGCAGTGTATATCTTCAATTAAAATGCCAGCTTGAAGCATGTGCTAAAAATGTTGGTAGAAGAGCAGCAGTGCTGCTTCTTAATGGAGGGAGGGAGGGAAATCTAGGATTCAAAATGGGTAGATATTCCCATTTCCAAGTAGTTTATTAATCATTTGAACTCCTAATAGGTTTTTCCATTGGAAAAAACAAAGTCAGGTATTTTAGAAAACTTGAACTTGCTTCAAAAGACTGTTGCATCAAGCCGGTCTTGGAGATCTGTCCTTGAGCTGTTGTCAGCCATGCACGTAAAAAGCAGAATAGGGATGTTTTGATTCCCCACACCACAACAGCAGATGTGTCCTTTACTGTGTCACCCAAGCATATTGCCACTGCATTGCACAGAAGAGGTCCTTGTTTGCTGAGGGAAATGTCTCCTCTTCAGAGCCTCCTTCTGCTGTTTCTCAGACTGTCACTGTGCCTTGAATGCTCCTTAACTATCCCAGTAAATACTTACTGGAAAACAAAATTGAATACATAACAGTATATGTTTTGCGAGTTGCAGTGGAATAACCCATGAGACAAACCACATCACATTAAATGTTCTTGCAGAGTAAGTTCCTGCTAGGTAGAGAACCTGTAAAGCTTGCAGGTTAACAGAAAAAAGGCATGTCTCAGCTGATGTTGCCATTTGCTTCAGACCACTGAATGGTAATACCAGAAAGTTTTTAGTGTCCCAGGTGTTAGCAAGAGTGGATAAACAGCATCTGAGCAGTGGGGCCAGAACTGCCTGCAAGATGTTGGTGTGTGGCTGGGCTTCTCCTCTCTGCCAGGGCTGTGCACATGTGCTACCCCTCACCCCTGAGGGTCACCTGTGCAGCCTGAGAAGCAGACAGGGGTATCTGAGTGAGGTCAGCTGTGAAATGTGTTCTGGCAGTCTGGGAGAGGGCCTATAAAGTGGTTTTATTCCTAAAGTCAAACACGGAAGTGTCTCATTCCCTGCCTGGCACTTCAGACATTGCTCCTGTCCCTGCATCAGTGTGGCTACCTCATTCTCAGAAAGCAATTAGAAAGAGAGCAACTTGTTGCAGTCTCAGTTTTTGTTACATGTTTGAAGTGCTGTGTCTGTCTAGTCATTTGGTGCCTAGAGAAACACCTTTTCACATTTTCCTCTTCTGCACATCCATATATCCAGGTAAATTGATAACTGTATTTTATCAGAACCAATGGCCAGTACCATTACATGGATAAGACCAGGCTATCATGGTTTAACTCCAGACTCTAAGAACCACACAGCCACCCCCTGCCCTGTGTGGTAGAGAACCAGGAAAAAAGTAAACCTATGGCTTGAGATCAGAACGGTTTAATAATTGAAACAAAATCAAATATTATAATAGCATCATAATAATTGTAATGAGAAGGAGATAAGTTTAATTTCTCTAAGAGAAACAAGTGACACATGATACAACTGCTCACCACCTTGCTGTTTCTCCCTCGGCAGCAATCAGTCCTGTCCAACTCCCCTCAGTTTACGTGCTGGGCATGATGTTCTCTGGTCTGGAATATCCCTCTGGCCAGTTTAGGTCAGCTGTCCTGGCCGTGCTCCCTCCCAGGTCCTTGTGCAGCTCCTCACTGGCAGAGCACAGGACTCTGAAAAGCCCCTGGCTCAGAGTAAGCACTGCTGAGCAACCACTGAGCCATCAGTGTGTTACCAACATCAGCCTCATACTGAATTCAAAACATCGCACTGTACTGGCTAGTGGAAAGAAAATTAACTCTCCAGAACACAGGCTCAGTAGCTGCCTTTTACTCTGGATTGATAAATGATAATGAGCTGCTTCTCCTTCAGATGCCTTCTTCATTAGTGGTAGCGGGGAGGCTACAGCTGAATAATGCCTTGAATCTGGGTCTTGGACAGCAGCATCATAAAAATTGCAGCTTTGCACCAGAAAGTAGAGAGCAAGTATAAAATGCCTTTGCTAGTTCAAATTTATTCCAGAAATATCGACAGAAAAAATTGTAGAGCAGACGTTGTAGGGGACCAAGACTGTGAGCCAGGAGAGCTGTGATCTGCTGCACTGGGTCGTTTGTCACATTGTAGCTGGTGTGAAAACAACAGGTACGGGGAATTCTCAGCGGCGTGATTCCATTTGGCACATAGGCTGGGGGTTGGCACATGCCTTTTGATCCAGATTGAATTCCTGATGCTCGCTGACCCAGTATTGTAGAGATCCAAATTTAATGAATGCAGACACATTTTTAAGGAAGTTTGTTGGAATTGCACAGTAAAATAAAGATGGGTGGCATTCTGTTTCAAACGTATTGCATGTGTTTTTATGCTGTATATATCTTTTATGCTGACCTTATAAAATTGATGTAAAAGTCACGTGGTTCTGGCAGATGAATATGAGGTTCTTACAACCTCATATGATATGAGGTTCAATATGATGAGGTTCTTACAACCTCAATTCAAATTTTTCTTATTTGTAAACCAAGCCTTGGCACTACTTTGCTGTTTCTAATGAAAACGCAGCGGTTTCTAGACCAAATTTCTAACAAATTTTTGAAAATTTCTTTTATCAAGAGGTGACTTCCTCCCTTGATGTCATTTAATTTTGTAACTTAATAGCTTTTCTAAAACATGCTGTAGCAAAATGGACTGTCTGAAGTCAAGTGTTGACTTTTTAATGCTGATAAATTATTTTCTATGTTCTCTGTAACTTTATTTTATAATGCAGTTGTGTCTCCAAAACAGTCTTCCAAAACTTGTTTTAATGCATGAAATAGTATTTATTGTGTACAATTTCAACAAATAACTAAAGAAAAATCTGAGTTGTCAGGGCTAGGAATTTGGGGAAGGAAGAAGTGAGGAGTGCCAAGATAACATGTCTTGCCATTGGGATAAAGAAATAAGTAGAGAAATGTAATATTGCAGGAAGTTGTGGTATGATACAGAGAACAGATCTTGCAGCCTGTTGCCAAACGAGCAATCTCAGTCCCAGGTACCACGGTGTAACCACAGCCTCACAACAGCTCCAATAGCCCAGCTGTTGTGGAAGAAGTAGTCACTGGAAGCTGACTACAGAGACAGTGGTCAGCAGGTTTACCAAACTGTGAGGCAGGCACCAGAATCAATAAACTGGGGCATTATCCAGTTAAATCACATGGCAATGTGAGGAGAAGGAAGGTCTGACCGTTTTTGGCAGGAGTGAGCTAGTGCATTTCATGAAAGAATATACCTGTGGGATGTGTACTTTGGTCCATGGAACACAACAATTTTAAAGGAATTTGAAGTCGGTTTTCTGTGCCTCAGTGGAGATGACAGTATTACCAATATCCATATAGAGTCAGTGATGTGTTTTTTCTTATTTTCAATATTTTGTGATAAAGCAAGGGTGTTCTTAGTTAATATTCTTGTTAGCAAAAACATCCTAGAAGGATGTTTGTTTTAGTTATTTGCAATTTAATCTCAATTATTTATTGAAAACAAGGACAAAGTAAGAGAAGAGTAAGTAAAAATCAGAGTTGAAGGCTGTGACAGAATCATCTTTCAGTATAACTTGGTGTAGTCCATAACACAGATTAAGACGTATCTAATTTAAAAAGTCACCATATACCTAATCCTACTTCCAACCTCCTTGGTTAGCACTGTCAGTGTTTTATCAGCTAAATTTTGTCTTAACAATTTAAGAAGTCAAATAATGCATGTTGAAGAGTGTTCTCAGTGTTTGTGAGTGATGCTGGCAAATCCAATCAGGATTACAAGCATTACTTTGCAGTGCTGGAGGTCTTCAGATAGCAGTTGGTTCTCCATTATACTGGCACAGGGGTACCTCCACATACACATTGTGCTCCTGTGAGAAAAATGAAGCCAGTTTGACTTTTCTCAGATAAATCAGATGATGTTTGTTTTCCAACTTCTTGTTTTGATGTATTGTTTTGAATTTTCTAAATTGCCCATACGTCTTAGGGTTTTTGCCCACTTTTCATCTTAATTTTTTATTGCATACAACCATTCTTTAAAACAATGACTCATATTTAGATCTCTAATGAGGACATTATTCTTCATCACTATCTGAGACTATTGCCCTCCTATAACAGAAATTAGTTTGAGGAATTAGTCCATTTTCATAAAACTTTTTTCAAACCAAATCCCAGTTAAATTGCTGTACAATGCCCACCCAGGCACTGGGAAGGAAGGCTTAAAATTTTCTTTGTTCACTGCTGAGCCTTGGTATATCCTATTACAGCCTCCCAGAGTTAACGAATCTCTACAGAGCTATAGAACTACTGTCTGACTTTTGTTGTCAGAATAGTTCATGTTTGTTAACTAGAAGAAGTTGGAAAGAGAGTTGATGCAAACAACAACAGCCTGATTTAGCTTTCAGATAGGATTAAGAAGTGGTATGCCAGAGTATATCTGTGCATTTCCCTTATGAAAGTGTCAGGTAACAGTCTGGCATTCCACATAGTGAAAAGTATAGTTAATTTTCTGTTGTCTTCTACATGTCATTGACAAGATTATTTGTTGTGTGGTATAAAACTGTCACTGTCACCTTTGCCTTTTGAAGAAATAGTCGTATTGCATGTTGTAAATATCTTATAACTATGGGTTATTTTTAAACAACTTGAAGTTAATAACAAGTAATATTTTAGGGACACTGTTTATATTTCCGTGATTTAATTACAGAAACAAAATTGTAGGTTCACCTTTTCAGTTTTCCATTATCTGGTTTAATTGTTATCTGTATCTAAATTAGTTCAGAGCAAAGAAAATCACACAGCATTTAATTTGAAAGTTTTATTGCTACACTGTTTGGTTTTGGAATATCCCAATGTTTAACTATTAAGAAATCACCATTTTCTTGAAGAAAACATTGATGTTGTTAAGAAACCACTGTTGGGGTGATTTTCTTTTCCCCTTGATCTGACTATTAAGGAAACACAGGCTCATCAATTTTAGCAAAATTTACAAATTATCCTTGTTAAATCCAGAAATTACTACAGTGTGTTGTTTTAAATTTTCTGTGCCTGACTTAAAATATTCCCAATTTAGATATACATTGAGTGTTTGGTTCAGAGAAGTACCTATAAAGCTGTTGTAGGATGGTTTTCAGTTTCCAAGATAGTTTCTCACCATTGGAATTGTTCACAGGTGTGCTAAATTTTAAAACAGAAAGGCACTGAGGGTGTACAGAATTTAATTAGCTCTCACTTCATTGTTGTGTTAGTTAAAATACTCTTTGGAGATGCCAGTTGGAATTGGTGGGTGCCTGGAAGAAGTTTCTGTGAGAAGTGTGAAAGCACACTGTTCCTCCAACTGCAGGGGCTCTCTCTGCACCCCGAGGGTGTGCAAGGAACATTCTCAGTGCATTTTTCTGCATATTAGATTTCTGGATCATCCTGTGATCCTGCAGACAACCTTGGATGAGTTCTTGAGATATATGAGGTGTCTGGCGTTTGTTCCTGCAGAGATAAATAGTGTCCTGTTTGTCCCAGCACGAGCATGGAGTGAAAACACACTGCAGCTTGCCAGTCGTGCTGGGGTGGTGCTGTTGCTGCTCCCACGGCTGTGCCTGGCAGCGTGCTCTGCTAGTGCTCATCGTCCTGGTGATGGGCACCGGGACAGAAAATCCAGTGTTCCTGCACAGATGTACGAGGGAAATTGCCAGAGGGTAGACACCTGAGTTACAGGCAGGCTGTGGACAATTGCTCACTCTTGTATCTAGTGTACATAAAATGGCATAGAATCAGAGTGGTTTGGCTTGGAAGGGATCTTAAAGATACTGCCGTGTATCCCATCTTAAAAAACATAACCACAAAGCTTGAGACATCTCTTTGAAAATTTAACCATCTTGTCTGTCTGCCTCATGTAACGTATTAATGCTCACAGCACTGATTTTCAGTTTGTGTGTTCTTAGAGCTCAAGGCATTGAAGCTTGTTAGCCAGCTACTGGGCTGACATCTTCAGAACGGGTTGAAGAAGAGTTTTGCTGGATAACCAGCCCTAATTCTTCATAACTGAAGAATATTGCCAGAGAACTAGTTTATCTGATTGTGTTGTTCCCATAGTCAAATTCCGGTGGAAGGACATCAAATTCTAGCTTCATTACCAAATGCCACATCACCTTCTTTCCATTGTGGAAGGAGTTTACAGAAAGCTGTGGTCCAAGTGTATATGGAAACCACGACAGACCTTCCACATGGAGCTTCAGAGGCATGCCTGGGTGTAGGTTATGTTGCAGGGCTGTGATGATGTTGGAAGGCAGCAGGCAGTTTCAAAATGCCCTTTCCAAACCCTTGCCTTCCGAATTACTTAGGGCTGCTGTACAAGGGTTCTCATTAGAGAGAAACTTGGCTGTATTTGGTAGCAAATTTACAATGTCAATGCTGTAAGCTGATTGCTTGTAAAAGACTAAACAAACACATTTAGTCTGCAGACTCTGCTTTGTTATTGTATTGATTTTAGGAGCTATTGAAAAAAGTCAGGTGAACTTGCAAAAAATTAGAGGTTTACTTATCAGAATAGTGATGGGGATTGTGGGTATTTGGAGTTTAAAGGGTATGTGAATGTGTATTTAAATACTTTCTGTAGTTTTCATTTACAAGTTCAAAATAAGGTTTGGAAAAAAATTAAGTTTGTTTTGTTTAAAGCAAGGGTTATGTTGCCCTTTGAGTTCTTTCACTAATTAGGCATTTCTATTTTAGTGTAGCACTGTGTTTCTTAAAGGGGTGCCATTGGGATGCAAAACAAACCAGAGACAATCTGCTTTTCAGTTAAGAAGAGTGTTTTTCCAACATTATTTTCAGCCAATTATAAATTAAGGCCTGAAGATAATAGAAGCAAGAAATACTGGAAATTCTTTTACTTTATTCCCTATGGCACTTTTAGTGAACTAAATTTAAAGTGAATTAATAAGAATGCAGTTTTCATTCAACCCATACATTGTAATCAGATTTTAGTGGTCGTTTTAACTGATCAAGAGCTTAATAAGTGTTCATTGCCAGGTATTTTTTCTGTGCTGTTTTTATAGGTACACGCCTTATGCTATGGCACTTTTGTAAACCTGTCTCTTCATCTGGAAAAATCACTATTTCTCATTAGCATTCTGTAGATTAAATTTTCCTAAAAGCTACTTTTATATGTATAGAATTACAAATGTTTTTTTCTTTCAATTTTTAATATAATTGTGAATTACACTTGTAGTTTATTTAAATCACTTGACAATTCACTTGGATGAGTGAGATTTTTTGAAATTTAGTTCTCTTTTGAAAGGATTTTTCCAGCACATGAACTGGTGGGCCTGCTAGTACTGAGTATTACAAAGCAAAAATACTTCACGCAAAGGAAAAGGAAATCTGGGTTGTAGAAGTTTTTTCACAGAGTTGTCAAATATTTAAAGTTCTGCATTCAGTGTTTTGGCAGTTGTTCATATGTGAGGTTAAAGATACTCAGTTATTATCGACGTGTTTGCCTTTTAGTAGCAGTCGAGCAAAATTTGTTATAAAAATGCAAATCAGGCTAATGGAAGCCTGCAATGCTGCTGAATCATTTTCTCTAAATAGTAAGAAGGAATCCTCTATGAGCTTAACTTTTCCACTCAAAAGTGCTACACACTATGGCTCTGAAACTGGAAATCACAAAGAATGGGCACAAGACAGTGAGGAAAATATACATTTTAAATTGTTTGTTATGTTAATAGATACACTGCCATGGGGGTATACTGCTTTTTCTCTGAAGGTAGAAATTATTAACAGAATGTTGTCTCTCTTTCCTGAATTTGCAAAGAAAAAATGCAGCTCTGTGACGTCCTTCCTCTATACTTCTGTCAGGGTTAGCTTTTTATTTGATACCATAATACTCATTTAAATGTTTTTTGAATACCTGTGAAGTTGCAGTTTACAGTACACAAATACTGAAACATTTTTGTATCATAATAAAAAATGCTAACATTCAGGAGAGATTTTTTTGGTTTATTCTATAGAGAACTAATACGTAGCTCTGTTTACTTTTTTGGTTTTTTCATGTTTTTTTCCTCCCCATGGGTGACTAATATTTCACATAAAGATTGAACAGAGCTGTCATTCTAGCCTTGCTGAAACAACAAGAACTGACAAAATAGATAATGGTCAGGCTTTTGAATTCTCAAAGATACTGTTTAATACAATTGTATGAGGGATGAAATGTGGGAAATGCATCCATTAAGGTTTCTGGAAAGTCTTTTTATAGGCTGGAACTTGATTCTTTAATTAATTAGTCACACTGAGTATTTCAGATCCCTGTATTTTGTTGATTGTCCTCACTGAAGTCTAGTTGTTATGAAGTACATTGAAATTTTTAAAAGTTACTTTCTTGCATAAATTCATAATTTTGCTAGTCTTTGCTGTAATTATTTTGTAAATTGACTGTTCTGCACTTTCAAGAAATAATGAACTGGCAGTGAGGTATTATTTCAGTGAGCTGTGGTATTGATTTATGTCCCAGTAAAGTTACAGTATTTGGGCTGGCTCTAAAAGCCTGCTTGTTTGTCCTGACACATCCTTTAATAAAGTATCTGCAGTTGTGTGTAAATGTTCCATATGCGTAAATGACAGCTGTCAGATTGCTAATTTCATTTTTCAGTGGGCAAATACCATCAGATTCCATGGATGCAGCCTTACAAACAGATGAATATAAATGTTTTCAGCTGCAAGCATTGTGGTATAGATTCCCTTCTTGACTGTATTTCTCAGTTAGCACTGCCTGTGTACTTCTTATCCACTACTTGTTAGAGATGCACTACTCGTTTCTTCTTTTGCTGAGTAAGACTCTTTCAGGTTTCTTTAATTCCCAGTTAGCTTTCCTTTGCTAATAGTATCATTAATGCCTGAAATAGCGCTGTAGCTCCGAAGGCTGAAATCATCACAAAGTCAGCAAATGTTGCTAAGGCTCCATACATTTGTATAGCTTTTAATGAAAATGTGCTGAGATTTCTTCCAGCTGGGCATTTTAAGCATGGGAGCTTCCTTGTCCAAACTGCCTGCTAATAGAGACTGTGTGGAAATAATCACTATTACACCTGAGAAACTGCTTTTTACTGTGAATTAGGCTACATTCAGTGCCCTGGAGCTCCTTCAGCATGCCACAGTTAAGTTTCAGTAGCAAAGTATTCAGGTAACACTTTTGCTTCATCCCATTTTTCCTTGTTAGAGATTTAGAGCCCAGAGTGTATCCCAGGGTTTCAGCCTTGACTCCCAGGAATATTGCTTCTACCCCTCTATGCTGAACAGCAAAACCCACCTGACATCAGTGGGAGGAAGTGCTCTGTAAAGCAGCAGCAGTGTCTCTTTTTGTCCCACAGCTGCAGCAGAAAGGGAAGATGAACATAGTACTACTGTTCACTTCCCATTTTGGTTTGGACTTGCCTTCTGACTTCCCACCACACCTTGTCCATCTCCCTAAAAAGCTGAGAAAGGGCAGGTCAGGTGTCGGTCAACCAGCTCACAAACCAAGTAGTCTGGGCTAATGTGCATTCCTCTTTCTTGGAAAACAGCAATAAAAATGTCTGTATAAATAAAAATTGCTTTGTATTTCAGCGTTGCTTACAAGCTTACAAGTTTGACTGTGTTAATCTTTGCCTTTATTTCTTTTGGATATGTATCATTCATGTCAGTATTTATCAAAGGTCTTTCTTTCTTGCTATATGCTATTTCTCCGTGCTCTCAGAAGTAACAGGATTATTGTTAAATTCTTTTAGCTAAAATAGGTAGATCATTTTATTAGTTTTTCATGACTGCTAGTGGGTGCATTCTCTTCTTAATGAAACCCCACCCAGCAAGGAAAGTTATTTGAGAAATGCCTGCCCCTCTGCATGTATTTTTCTGCTTGAAATTTGAGCAAATTATCCAGAAGGATTTTGAAGGTGTTTCTACATTTCATTATGAATTCTGTGCAATGCAAAAATCTCAACTTTATTTTTGTCTCAGAAGTACACGTCTGATATAAAATTCCCTTTGGCAAGGAAAAGAGATTGTAGGATTCCACAAATCCAAATTCTTTTGCTTATGGCTACATCCCAGTTGAAGCGTTAGATTTTCCTTGGAGATCTTTCAGAGCCAGGAACATGATTCTTTCAGGAGGGTATGGTGCACATCAGTTTCCTGTTTAAACTGGTTCATTCTCCAGAGATGCGAAGAAATGTGTTGTTCAGCCTGGCAGTACTAATCCAAAGAGACACAAAAGGGAAGGATTGGACCCCAAAGTTTGGAAGCATGAAAGTGTAGATGCTTGTGCAGTGAGATTTGGTTAATGAGTTATGGGTTTATTTTTATTAAAAAAGCAGGAACTTGAATATTTCAAGATCATATAACATTTGTATTTTGGTAATATCTCTTTCACACAATGGCTTTCTTCTTTCTTTAGGGATGCAAGAGGAATGTAAATCTGCTCATTATTTTCAAACAGTCTCATACTTTCTTCAGAAGAACAGAAGAAACAAATTAACACTACTTTGCTCTTTACACCTACCGCCAACAGTACATAACAGCAATTAAGAAATGAATTGTGTGAACTGGCTACTGTTAATTCATGTAAAAGCAAGTGCTGTACTTTTTGTCTAGGCCTGAAAAAAGATGAGTTCTTTAGCCTCACTTTTCTCATGTTGAATATGAATCTGTCAGTGAGCACTGAGGTACCTCCATTCACGGGCCTTGTCTCTGTCTGTCCTCCCAGGGGTCACAAGCGCAAACTGGATGAAGACGATGCTGCCAGTGAATCCAGTAAAGAATCCAGCAATGAAGACGAGGAAGGAAGCAGTTCTGAAGCAGATGAAATGGCAGCAGCACTTGAAGCTGAATTGAACGACTTCATGTGAGATTCATGCAGAAGACAGAATTTGTAATTATATTTTACTTCTCATAAACAGATCGGACTTCAGATGAGTCCCTTATGTCAGTACTCAATGTTTTTCCAAAATGTGTGTGTATATTTTGCAAAGCAACTCAAGAGGTGATACGTTATTTTACAAAATCAGAAATAGATGTTTTTAAGTTGTTTTATTAAAGGAATATATACTTTTTTAAGCAAAAAAAAAAAGTGTTAAATGGGACATGATGTGCTATGCCAAAGACATGTTAGGAGCTCTGCAGAACCTTCATGTACAGGACAGTGGTACAGAGATTTGTGATTAAACACACATCAGGTTTCTAAAAATACTGCAGGCTGTGGTTTATGGGTTACAATCTTCAAAAACAGGAGGAGATAAAGGAGGTAGAATTGTCTGGGTAGTACAGCAGGAACCTGACAAACTGGTCATCCTTTTCCAGAAATAGACCCATGAAATATAAAAGGATTTTTGAAATAAAAAAGAACTATTTATATTTGTATAGAAACAGAGAACGTGATATGCAAGCTTTGTGAACTCTGCACTTGACCCACCTGTCATTTGCTTGTAAGAGAATACATAGTGGTCAACATTCATGTTTTTAGGTTACTTTGTTGAATAGCTGGGTTCTTTAGCGGCATCGTTTAGGTTTTTAACTTTCCTTCTCTGTAACCAGAAATTTAGCACAGCAGACTATGTGGTCCTGTACTGCCACAAGATGCATATTCACCCATTTGTGTTGTCTTGGAAGGAACAAGTGCTACTTCAGTCTAGGTAGAATTTAATTTCTTTGACAAGAGATCTGATGTAAAGTTTTTGTATATTCTATTTCATATTTGACCCACAAAACAGATTTTCTTTCATTTAATAAAGGTTCATTTTGTATGCTTTGTTTCTCTTTCCTGTTCATTTCCTTACATCAAGCATAAGGCACCTTTCTGTATTATCTTTCCTTTATTCTGCATGAAAATAATGAAAAAAACATTGAAAGCAGGTGCAAATTTGTAGACTCAGGCAGGTAGCTGAAGGACAGAAGAGAAACACTGGCTCAGAAGATTCATGGACTCTTTTTAACATCTGACTTTTCTCAGGTGTCTTTGACTGGCGTCCAAAATTACCGTAAGAGTTGTTGCTCTGGTGTTGAATTTCTGTGGCTAGGACCATGGTTTATTCTCAATTGTTAGTAACTGGAGATTGAATCCTTTTGACAATATGTTTGCAAAAGAAAAGTCTTTAGTTTGTATGTCGTGGTTAAAAGGAAGTGCATCCTGGTACAGAAATACTTCATTTTTCCACTTAGCACTAAAACAGAACATTTCAGTAGAATCTCACTGCTTTACAAATAGCACTCTAATTTTAAAGCTTCATAATGACAATCAAGGAAGACTAAGAAAATATTAGAGCCTTTTCAGATTAATACTGCTTTTCCACCTCAGGATGCAAAGTCAGCATCCACAGACAAAAATGGTGGATTTTGTGGGAAAATGCTCACAGGAGCATTCCTGAACATTTACGCAGGCACCACACAGCTGAATGCTACAGTGCCCTGCCTGCTGTGGCTCTCCATGAAAACAAGCAGGATCTCTCCAAGTGATTTTTCATAATATAACAGAAGAAAAAGACTAATGCTTGTAAAATGGGAAGTCAAAATACTTTCCTTTTTTTTCAGCACCCTGAATGCAGCGTCCCCAACTACCAGAGGATGACTCCTTGCAATTAAATACTAAAATGCCAAGGGTTGTGGGGCATGTTTTGTGTTTTCTTAAAACCTCACTTGAAATAATGTGAAATAGCATCAGCTTTCTGGGTCACTGTGATGCTGCAAATGACTTGACAGCGCAAATTTCAGCAGAGACTTGTTCTGGCTGATGGTCTTTGCCAGTCACGCAACTCTGGGGCAGCATTTAAGCTCTGAATGTAAACACAGCCAGCCAGCAAAGCCAGGCTTTGCTGGGTGCTGCATCCCTGGCTCCTCAGCTGCCTCACAGTGCTCATGGGGGAATTCTCTGTGGACAAGCTCTCTGGGGAGAAAGGCTGCATCTTCCTCCCCGTGTTATTTTACGGATGATGGTTTTAACTGGTGGGAGAAGGTGGTCTGGGCAGGAGTCCTAAAAGCTGTCAGCACTCCAGTATCTCTTAACAATCCCTGCCCTCCAGGCCTTGGAGTAGGGGGGAGCTAGCACAGGGAGGGTTGAGAGCCACCAACTCATTGCTCACTGCCAGAGCAGCCCAGAAGGCATCAAGCCTGCTTTCTGCTGAAGAGTAGGCTCCTGCTCGGTTGGTGGCTGTGCTGGGTGCTGCTCGCCAGTCTCTGCACAGGTGGGAGAGAAGTGGAAACAGAAAATTTAATAGATGGTAAGTTAAATGCCCATTCTAACCTGCCAGCAAGAAGTCTCTGGATGTATGAAGTTGTCACTCACTCCCACTAGCTTACACTTTTGTGAAGGTGCAGGAGTATCCTAGGAAAAGCAACAAATGTGCTTTGTGAAATGAGTTTAACTCTTCATTATGTGACCTAGATATTTTGACTGGATGTTTTATCCAGCCTTCCTCTCCCCTACTTCTGTACATTAGGTGACTAACAAGGACCTGCTGCCAGCGAGGGCACTCTGACAACTGCATGGAAACCAGATCCCCAGTGAGGCTGTGGAACTCACTGGGCAGTACTCGTTTTTGACAGGGTACCAGGTGTGGAAATGAGCACAGAAAGGGCCCCTTGCTTCATCAAGCTTTCTAAGCATGTACTATCACTGATGGTTAGGAAAGATGGCTCCTAAGGGCTCATGGTTATTTGAGAACTGGTAAGAGCCATCATTTTGATTTAAAGGCCAACAGTTTTACTTTTTCCTTGACTTGCACTCACCAGTTCTTAAGAGAATGAGAAGACATTACAGCTCTGATGAGGATCATAGAATTGTTTGGGTTGGAAGGGACCTTTAAAGGTAACATAGTCTGTTCTCCCTACAATGAGCAGGGACACCTTTGACTGTACAGGTTCCTCAGAGCTTGGTCCAACCTGGCCTTAAATGTTTCCAGGGAGGGGGATATAGTGAGACCTGTGATAAAAGCAAAAAGCATGACATAGTGGCCAAGCTTTTCTCCTTGTACCTGTGCTGGGGACAGGGAAAACGAGGGAGCTGTTGCTTAGCACTGAGATGCCACAAGCTCTAAGCATGCAGATACTTTCACTGTTGGGTTTTGTGCTTATGTGAAGTAGGTCTCGAGTTTTCTCAGTGTTAGATAGTAACATCCTCTGTGAAGGGTAGGAAGTCTCAATTTTCCTTCTTGGCACTACTGCTTGCAGAATAGGTGACTGTCTTACAAGTGTGAAAATACACATACACAAACCTGGATCTGTACCTAAAGATTTCTTAGCTCTTCCTAATTTTACTACAGTGCAGCACAGGTGACAAGTTGAAAAATAAATACATAGTGGTCTTGTTGAGGAAGTGGATCTCATCATGTAGCTGAAAATTCAGCATGAGAAGATTCCCAATTCTCATTACCTGCAGGCAAGCTTTTTATACATTTGTTTTTCCTGTCCAATCCCACCTTCCATTGTAACTTCAGAAGTGTTTGGAGCCCAGCCTCCTCTCCCTTCCCTCTCCCAGAAACAGGAGGCAGCAGTATCCAATCCCCCAGGCAGCATCACCTACAGCAGGCATACATACCTAAACTGATAAGCTGCGGCTGCATATCCTGTGCTCCTTCTGCTGACTTCGCTTTGAGAGAGTGTCTTGGTTTGGGAAGACAGGTATCTGCCAGGGAAAGCTAGAGTTTCCCTTGGAATGGAGAATGTAAACCACCCCCCCGCCCCCTTTTTCCAATTATAAATTTGCAGTTAGAGGCTTTCAGGCAAAGATTTGGGGATAGGAATAGTAGTTCTTTACTAGTATGTATAACAAAGCAAACAAAAACAGCAACTACAGCATTAATAACAAATCAGTACCAAGAACCTTGAAGGCTTTGCTTCACAAAAAACCCAGGGCAGTTTGGTCTCGGTGCCCCTGCAGGAATTCTCAGAACACCAGGCTGGAATCGTGTAAAGTCCCGGGCTGGCAGCTGAACGGCAGGATGTCCCCGGCAGGCAGGGGCAGGTTGTCCTCGGCAGGCAGGGGTGGGGTGCAGGGTCACACTGTAGCAAAAAGAGCGGTGCCGAAGCAGCCGCGAGTGACAGCGGGGCAGGGTTGGCCCAGCTCCAGCAGGGAAGGAGGAGGAGCTCAGAATTCCAGGGCAGGGGAGCAGATGATGGTAGATTTCCCAGGACTGGACTTTTCTGGTGACAGTGAACTCCTCCCGCAGCACATAGCAGCCTGGCTGTTCTCTCTCTCCAAATGCCGAAAACCAGAGAGCGAAGTTGCCTCCAGCTCTGTCCTTTACCTGCCCCAAAACTTGCATTATCTCCCCCTCTGAGCCTTGGTCACCTCTTTGTTTTGGTCAAGCACCCTTAGGCACCCAATACTTAGTCTCCTTAGTAACTTATGGGGAAAAAAAATCTTTAGAGTAAAAAAGGAACAAACCTAACCCCCAACAAAGAGACAGAGAGAGAGACAGAGAGAGAGATGAAGTGTAGTAACAGCAGTAACAAACAGTACAGACAAGTGAAAATACTGCCTTTTTGTAGGCTGCGTGTGAGTGCTTCCATGTGGAAAAAGGAACATCTTTCTTCTAGGAATTTATTCCTCAGTGTCATACAGCTCATAACCATAAACTGAAAAACCTTTGCTTCTCGTCTGACCTCCCATGAAGATCAATTCAATCATTCCCAGCAGCTGTTAAGTCATTGTCCCCAAGAACCAGGCCAGCTGCTTTCCTGGATCTTCTCAGGGCTCACATGAATCCTGTTATCTTTGTCCTCCAAGGAAAGAATCAGTCTGTTGTCATCAATATATGCATGACAGAATGGCTGAGGTGGGAGTGGACCACTGGAGGTCATCTGGTCTAATCCCATGGACCTGTTCATGTCCGTGTCAGTGTCTGGATGTCTCCAAGGATGGAGAGTCCACAGCCTTTGCTCAGTCACCTCACAGAAAAAAATACCTTTTTTTTTCCTTTCTTTTTTTTTCTTCTTTTAGGGGAAGTGGAAAGGAAAAAAATGAGTACAAGGAGCATGATTGCTGGCTAAGACGGAGGAGGCATAAAGCAGGTGTGGCCCTCAGCCCTGAGTTTCTCAAGGAGTTGAAACTTTAGGATGCGTGATTGCCAGAAGCTTGTTTTCTTTCTAGTCCAGAACCAGACACTGTACTGGAGAATCCCCTACCACATGTTAATGAGAGTGCTATAAATTATTTGTAGCCAATTTGATACCAAGTATTTTATTTTGCCATTCAAAAACAATTAGAATCAGCTACAATGAAAGCATGCAACATCGATTGAAGTTGGGTGAACACGGAAACAGCCTCAACAGAGTTGAACCACCTCATCCATGAACTCCAGGTTTCAGAGTACAGATTTTATACAGTTTTTCTGCCCTGAGGCAAGTTCATTGTGAGCCTTTGTTCAGTGTGCATGTTCATGTACTTCTTTCTTTCGCTGTTTGGGTTTGAAAGATTTTCCTGGCAGGGTCTGTGGTTTGAATTGGGTTCTTGGAACTGGGCATTGGAATGGTGATTCGTTCAGTCTCTGGGTTCCCTCCACCTAGATCGGTATCAGGCGCTGATCGTCCGCGAAGTGGTGGGTCCACCCTTGATGAACGAGCCATCTCCTGCTCAGCCCTGTTCTTTTTGTTGCAAATCTTGGTTTTGCCCTGTTATTGTTTGAGAACTTTCACAGTTGCAAATGGGCCTCGGTAGTCAGAGAGGCCTTTTGCAATTTTGGAAATCAGAACTTGCAGCACAATCTTAGGTTATGACATACAATATACTTGATACATTAATTTACTCAGCTTATATACCACAAGAGTGTAGATTTTAATAAATATGTGATGGGGTTTTGAGCCACTTGAGATTTTATTTGGGAAGAGGATTTGAGAAGGATGTCAGGTACCTGGAACATAGGATTGCTAGAACTGTAGAGAAAGAGACATGAACTCTAAGCCAAGCCCTCTTTTGCACAAACTCTATTTCCGGAACAGCAAATAATTCCTTTCACTCCTCTCATTCTTCGTGACTTTCTCTTTTTCCTGGAGAGTGGTGGAAATGCCCCGTGACATGATCCCAGGGGAGGGTGGGGTTGGCATAGACCTCAACCCCAGAGCCTCAGATCATTTACTTGGAGAGATGGGGGTTGATTTTGACTCAGATTCTGTTGTGTGCACTGAGCAGAGGGTGGGTTTGACGTCTTTGCGGTACTTGACATTGCTGACTTGCACAGGCCCTTTTAAACCCCCTGGAGTTCTCATCCCTGCAGGTCTCATGCCCACAGAGCCTGTGCTGCCACCCCATGAGTCAGAGCTCCCTTGGCAGAGGATGATCAACTCTCTTTTCTTTCCACACTCTATCCTAACTCTGTTCCCTGAAAAGACAAGGACCCATATCTGGTATCTGGTATCTATATATGGCACTTCTAAAGATCTCCATCCCAAGATGAAGCTGGACTGATTTAATCATTGGGTGGGTTTAGAGGCACTTTAAAGGTAGAGCAGATGCTAATCTGAAACAACAGAGGAAAAAGTGCATTTTGTTGTCCTATCTGTAGGATAGACAGCTGTGTCCATGGGTTCCTTCCACGTGCTGTCTCCTTCCACTGGGCAGTCCTCCATGAGTCAGTGTGTCTCACCAGGAGCCTGGGAAGCAGAATGGAGACAGACCTTCCTCCTGAGGCACCACTGCCTTCTTTCTGAGCCAAACTCTCACCAGAGCTGGCAGACAGTAACCGTATTGCAAAGCTGTGTAGGTTTAATAGGCAATGACACAACACCCATCCTTCTCGAAGTATGCTCTTAGAGCAGTGCAGTTCTCCTCTGTCTCTTCTACATCTGCCAGGGAAGCCTTGAAAAAGTGAATCACAGTGACAGGTCTCTACTGACAGTAATCATGAGGGAGAAACCTTGACCAAGGATGGTCAGAAGAGCTGGGTCCTCCTTCCTTTCCCTTCCCCTTCTCTACAGGAGGAGGGAAACATCTCTTCTCATCTCTTAACATCTCTTAATCCCCAAGACTGTTTGTTTGCCTGTCAGATTCTGGATGTTGCTCCTTCACAACAATCAAGCTGTTCTTGCTGAAGCACGAACTACCATTGCTATTAATCAATTGTAAGGGGCAAAGCCTGTAGGCAACAGCCTTCTCCTCCTCCTCCTCCTCAGGCTCCCTTCAGACCAGGTGCTGGCACTTTTCTGGCAAGGAGCACAGCAAGAAGTCAAAAAAGTTTATCTTTTCATATCTACTATCACTATGGATATGTATGACCCTTTCAGGACATAATTATTAAATATGTCACTTAGTTCCAATACAAATGGTGCTTGGGAGATTCTCTGTTTTAATTAAGTGGATAAGTTTGGTCCTCAGAGAGCTCAACATGTCCTTGGGTGACTAAATGTTTTAAAAATTCAACTTCATCTCTCATAATCTTATAGCTGCATCCCACAGAAAAGCTTTCTTTTCCTTGACACTGAATATCAAATGAAGAACACTCCATCTGATTCCTCTGTTTTTTGCTTTCTATCCTTGTACCCAAGCTCTCATCCAGCCTCTCAGACCAACGGGGGAGCCCACCACAGGACCCATATGCACAGCAGCCCTGTGCCGAGTGCACAGGACACAGCCATCAGCTGCATCCTCCTTGGGTCTCCTCCCTCCAGGGGCTGCCTGTGGAAGCTGTGTCACCTCTGAGCCCACCTCAGAACAGCAGCTGTGCATCTTCCAGCATCCATCTACTCCACTGACCATCACCTTTCCCTCGCTGGTGAAAAAGACTTTCAAAAGGCTTGCTGGCACAAAGCACATCTTCCCCTGCAGCTGGCTCCTCCTGTCAGCAATCCAAGACACTTTTCAGTGCTTTGGGCACTTTAAATCTCTCTTCTTTTTCTTTAAATTCCTAAAACAGCTAAGGAGGTGAAAGCAGGCCCCTGGTGGGCTGTGGGATGGAAAAGAAAGAAACTCAAGAGTTTGAAAGCTGTGCATTACCAGAAGAACTCATCTCTCACTACAAAGGCTATGCTTGGTGTGCATCCATCTGAACACACCCATCAGGCAAGGAAAGATGAACAAAGGCTGGACGCTGTTTCCTTACATGAGAGGGTCCTCAGTCTATAAGGGGAAAGAAGTGGGCAAAACAGAGGTTCATTAGATTAGAAATTCTCCTCTACAGAATGTGCCCAGGGCTGTATCAGCCCAACACCTTCTGCAATCTTTGTGGCTGGAACCGCAGCCCGTGCTCAGGCCACTGAGCAGAGCCCCTGGTTTGCTTCCTTACAGGAGAGTGTCCATAGGTGCAGACTGGGGTCTTCAGGGGTTAATTTCAGCTGTGGCCTTACGTAATTTTAAATTGCCTGCATTTGACATCTGTGAGGCAAAGGCACCAACAGCCGCAGCAGAAGTGCTGAGGAATAAGTCCGTGAGTAATTCCTGTTTCATCCCCATCTTATATCGCTTACCTCATTACGGGACTGCCTGCAGCCTTCAGCTGCTCTCTGCTTCCCCAGAGTTAATAGATTCCACATGCCCCTGTGCCACATCCCTGTCCCAGCTGAGCTCTCCACGCAGACACAGCACAGCCTCCCCCACGCCCACCGAGTTGGTGTGAAGACAACCCAAGCGCTCTGTGGCAGCAGCTGCTGCCCAAAAATGAACAATGTTCAAAAAGCAGCCCTGGCCACGGTGCTTTACTGTGGTGCAGCACAGGCTGAGACACGAGTGGCAGCACAGAAACAGCTGCTGCTTTCACAGAGCAAATAACAAAAAAGCTGCCCATGCTGGAGAGGGACAGATTGCAACTCTGCTGCAGCTCACTCACCTCAGACTGCAAAAACCCTGGAGCAGGCTGGAGACTACAACATAGTCATTGAGATGCTGGAGTGTGTCCAGAGGAGGACAGTGGAGCTGGAGAAGGGTCTGGAGCACAAGTCCAGTGAGGATTGGCTGAGGAATCTGGGGGCGTTTTGTCTGGAGAAAAGCAAGCTCAGAGGGGACCTTATCACTCTCTACAACTGCCTGGGAGAAGGGTGTAGCCAGGTGGTTTCTTTTCCCAAATAGCAAGGGATGGATCAAGAGGAACGTATTTCAAGTTGTGCCAAGGAGGTTTACTTGGATCTTAGGAAAAAATTCTTTACTGAAAGGATGGTCAGGCATTGGAACAGGTTGTCCAGAGAGAAGTGTTCAAAAGGCACATGGATGTGGCACCAGGAAATATGGTTCAGTGGTGGACTTGGCAGTGCTGAGTTAACAGGTTCAATGAGCTAAGAGGTCTTTTCCAACCTAAACTATTCTATAATTCTATGAGACAGCCCCTGTGTGCAGGTTTCTGCCTGGGTTTGGGTGAAGCAGGTCCTCAGAGTCAGCATGAGCTCCATCCCCCAGCAGCCTCATCTGGAATCCAGGTCTTGATATTAAGGGCACAAAATGTGTGTGTTTCTTTTCTTAGATTCTCCCCACTGCTTGCTGTCCTTGTGCTGCAAAGAGCTGTGGGACACCATGGAGCTCCCAGAGAGGCAGCTCCTGCCTGCTGGAAACTGTTGTGTCTCCCTTGATGGAAACCCTGGAGCCCTCCAAGGAGCTCACAAGGGCTGAGGAGGTGCTCTCTGGCATCTCTGGAAGCTATTATGGACCACTTTTCAGATCAGAAGTAAGAATTTAACACTAATTCAGAATTCTCTTCTCAGTCATTGTGGAAGTATTTGGAAACCTAGAGAGTACAAAGGAAAAACTGCTTTCATTGTGCAGGGTTCCATTGTGACACTGGAGGCTCATTGCTTGTAGCTCTCATGCTATGAGGTTCACTTGGCTTTATTGGGAGATATTTAGCTGATCATTATCATTTAATACCTTTATATCTATAGATATTGCTGCAGCACTCGTGTGACACAGTTCTGCTACTGGTTGTTACCAACTCTCTTTCCATTTAAAACAGTGGAGTCTGTGAAGTACAGGAATTTCAATTCGCACTTTAGGAAAATGTGAATTTTCTTCTCTACTCCTTCAGGTTGTGAAGCAAACTTCGAAGTCATGTCCTGGCTGCACTGTGAAAAAGCTCAGCAGCTCAACCACGATTATACCTGGTGATTTTTAAGCTAAGCTCACAGATTTGTGGGGGTTTACATGCAATTTTGAGTATGAGGGGCTACGAATAATAATAGTAGTCTTGAGGCAACGAGGTGTAACGTGGTAAACAATACGAGATTTTCCCACTGAGTTGAAATGAGACTCCTTCAAATCTTTTGTGAAATTTTGACACAGCTCAAAGAAACGTTTTCTGAGGAGCATGTGGGCTGCAATATTGGGAACAGGTTCTTCCAGTGGTAACAAGGGTACTGCCTCAGAAATTACATCCAAGAATTTTCCGAGCTGAATATCTTATAAATATATTCTTTATGTTCTGATGTGTGAGATTGGGCACAGGAGGGTGCATCTGTTTTCCAGCAGAGAGGATCTGAATGATGCAGCTTGAAGAGAGGAGCTGCAGCTCAAAGATGAAATCTTGCTATGAAGTATCCTACAAAACAAGAAGGCTAGACCAAGATTCAGAATACTTGGAGTCAGAAGGATGCAAATCATGACACACAGCAGTGACTTCAATGCAGTGGCATGAATATGAGTCCCTTACAAAACTCATGAGTTTTCTTTGCTTCAGACAGTTTTTGTCCCCACAAAAACTACCCAAGATGCAGGCTCTGAGTGAAAATCATCTAGGGCAATCAGTAGAACTTCCACTTGCTATTCCCTTCCCATTATCTTGGTATTCTGGGCCAAATGTTTTAAATTATTTCTAATGTCCCATCTTGAAACTATCAACATGCAGCTCTTCATCAGTGCTTTCAAGAAGCCCAAGTTCAGCTGGCTGCCTGTGTGCACACAGACTGACTGATTAAAACAAGAGTATATTCTTGTTTGCATCTGCTCCTCCTCTGTCTTTTCAGGCTTTAAGCTAGAAGCCTAATGTGGCCACCCATGTTAAAAATTTTGTGAGGTGCTGCACCTGCATGAGGGCAAACCCCAGTACCAACACAGGCTGGGGGATGAAGAGATGAAGAGCAGCCCTGCAGAGAAGGACTTGGGGATGTTGGTGGAGAAGAGGCTGTGCACTTGCACTCTAGAAAACAAATCCTGTCCTGGGCTGCATCAAAAGCAGCATGGGCAGCAGGGCAAGGAAGAGGATTCTGTCCCTCTGCTCTGCTCTGCTCTGGTGAGAGCCCACCTGGAGCCATGTATCCAGCTCTGGGGTCCCCAGCACCTGTTGGAGCAAGCCCAGTGGAGGGCCACAAGTATGGAACATCTGTCCTGTGGAGACTGAGAGAGCTGGGATGGTTCAGCCTGGAGAAGGAAAGGCTTCAGGGACACCTCATTTCAACCTTTCAATCTTAAAGGGGGCTTATAAAAAAGGTGAGAACAGATTTTTTAGCAGGGCCTGGTGGGATAGAATAAAAGGTAGGGGTTGTAAACTAAAAGAGGGTAAATTCAGACTAGATATAAGGAAGAAATTTATTATGGAGAGAGAGGTGAAACACTGGAACAGGTTGCCCAGAGGAGCTGTGGATGCCACATCCTGGAGGACATTCAAGGCCAGGCTGAGCAGGAGTTCGAGCAACCTGGTGTAGTTGAAGATGTCCCTGCATAATGCAGGGAGGGTATTAGACTAGATGGAATTTCAAGGTCCCTTCCTACTCAGACTATTCTATCCTTCTATGAAAAACATCAAGGCCCTGAAGCTGAGCTTCTGCACCAAGTTGATTTGAAGAATAAATTTTGAAAATATAAAAATAGGCTTTTAGCAGCCTGCTTGACAGAGGCAGAGATACTGTGTGGGCAAACTGTTCCAGAACACGGCTGTGCAATGGTTATTAAGAGCTGTACTTCCATAATAACAGTGCTGGGAGCTTTCCTTAGTAAAGAACGATAAGCAAGTTTCAGCTTCTTCCTTGCTGAGACCTGGAGGCAGCACTGTGCTTGGTTAGCTCTGGTGCATTAGCCTGTAATAGCTAAGCAATATACTTTGAGTGAAGGTTGAATAATAGAGTTTTCTCTCCCCTCCCCCCGCCCCCCACACCACTTTACTTTCAGAATAGCATCTTCCATTGTTGGTTATTGTCATTATCAAGTGATTTCCCCAACGACTGCTCTAACCATCATTTCTAGCTTCTAGGCATTAAGCAAAGATTGCTGCAGCATAATTGGATTAATTTAGAGACTGACTTTGAACAGCGTAATTGATTTGAATTTTATTCTGTTTTCTCTAGCCACTTTTTTCACTAAGAATTGTGTGAGCCTGTGAGCCCAGGCATGGACTCGAGTCTTCTACCGGAAAAGCCTTCAGGAGTGGGAGCCCCTCCTTGCTAAGTAGATACCCTCACCTGTGCTCCATGTATCCCTCCACTGGGGAGGGGTTCCTGCTGGGCTTCATGCCCCTTCCTTCTGCCACCCTTTGCAGAAATTAGAAATTCTCCTCTTTCTTTGGGTGCCAGAGGAGCCATGAACCAACTCACTTCTCCATCATCACGGCAGGGCTTGCTTCGTGCTGCAGGAATGATACAGGTTAACACATTGTCAGAGTCTGATAAACCACCTGCTAATGTATCAATCTCTGAGGGTCCAGCCCTTGCAGATTGGCCTAAAATAATCTTAGCGAGACTGCTCTTCAGAGGTGTTTTGTAAAGCAAAAGGAAAAATATCAAAATAACAAATGTTACAGAAAACAAAGGAAAAGCCGCCCACAGGTGTCCAAGAAAACTTCTGACACCCTGCTGGAAACACTCCAAAAAGCCTCTTACTTCCTTTGTGCTTCTTCCTAAATACTGAAAGTTTTAGGAGGGAAAATCTGGCCTGCTGCCAATGAAATTAACAACAGGCTTTGAGTTACACTCTCGGAGCCCAATGCATGTTCTTGTGCTGGCACTGAGCCAATTGCATAAGAGATAAAACATTGAACTTTCTAGTTAAACTTCCTAAAATGTCTAAAGGTAAACTGAAACTCTTTCCCTACGTGGAAGCACCTGCTGGGAGTGTGGGGTGCATTGCCACACAGGAAGGGTTTTGTTCTCTGGCACAGACTCTGTCACTGCTGTGACACCTGGGTATCGGCCTGCCCAGCTGTCCCCACATGGACCCTGCTTCAGGGATGCTCTGCAGCACTCATCTAACATCACAGGGGCCTTTCCAGGCATTTAGCTGCCTTGCTGCTGTACCCAGCACAGCAAACCTGGTGTCCTGCCATGGTTTCTGACTGGGTTTTGATTCTGTGTCTCACAGATGTGGGTGTGGAGTGGGGAGTGCCCTGTGGATGCTGCAGCAAGGCCTGTGGGTGCCTGGTCATGGCCCTGAAGGAGCTTGCACTCACCAGGGATCCCCAAAACATGCTTCATGGTTCACTGCAAAGCTTTTTCTTTGCAAAACATCTTCTCTTGGTTTTCACCACACATCTTCACTGATTGTTAGAGAATGAAAAGGTTTTTAATTATAAATTAGAATAATTATGAAAATCCCAACTGAGTAGCAAGGCTGCAGACCATCCTCCTGAGTAGCTCTGAGCTTCCTGTGCCATTTCAGCTCCTCTCAGCTGACTGCAGAGGTGCTGAGTGTGTGTCCTTCCTGCTATGGGAAGGGGTTTCTCTGGGCAGTGGTTACCTTGAAGATGGAGCTGCCCAGGAATGGGATAGGATTCTAATGTGAGTCACTCAGGCTTGTAGTACCTGTCACAACTTACACACAGCCCATGGGACTTTTGCGTTCCCAACATGCCCAAGGTTGCCATCCCTCTAATTTCAGCAGACCCAGGATGTCCTTGCCTTTGGAGAGCACCTGGCTCTCATATTCATGTGTGGCAGCACACTGCTGTGACCACATCCCATCATGCCCTCTCAAAGTAGAAAAGGAAAAGGGATACGACTGTGTTGCTGTTTCCCATCCCAGTGCCAAGAGACAACAGAACTAAAAGCAGTGTTGGTCCTTCCTATTGTTTTGGTGCTGCCCAACATAGAATTCAGTCCTCTGAAAGCCACCAGATTTTCGGGCTGCAGCAGCCTGGTATCCTATTTCCAAATAAATCGGAGATAGAAGGAATGGAGACAAGTCAAATCCCACTGCCCAGTGATGCAGGGCACTCCCTTGGAAAATCAGCTGCTCCTCAGCTGTCAGCATCTGCTGCAGGCATCAGCCTTGGGGTGCACACCCCCTGCCTGCACTGCTGCCTGCAAGTGCCACAAGGCAAAAAAACACCTGTCCTCCTGCTTTTCCATATAAAATTGCACATGTGCACTTGCAGGTGGAATTCATGTCCTTTAATACATGAAGGCCATGATTTTAGGACTGCTCATGAAAACATAGTTGCTATAAGGCACACAATATATTTTCCCGCTTCCCCTGGTTGGTATTGTCTTGTAATAAAGTTCTGGATGATTTAGTTGAGTTAGAGGAATATATCCACAGCAACAGCATTAGCCTTTTCCTTAGAGTAATGTTTTGCTGGAATAACATCCAGCAAACTGATGCCCAGGAAGCTTTTCCTTCCAATATCTGAGCAACAGTTCTTAGGGGTCTGCTTTGCCAGCTTTGCCAGTTTTCACTAACCTTGCTGCTTGTACTCCCTAGATGCCAAGATTGTCACAAACACTTCAATATTTTGTGCTCTTAGCTCTCAGGCTTTTGTAGGAGACACACATTTGATCATTTGCCTTTTGGGTTTTGCTTCCAGCTTTCCAGGTTCTCCTTGGTAGCACAAAGTCAGAAAGAGAAAACAGGACTGCAGAAGTGATGCTGTTGGGCCCATGCAGCGCCCCACAAAAACTCCTCTTCCCAGTGCCTGGAAAACTTTATTCCTTGCCCATATTCACCTATTCCTCCTCCTCTGTCTCAGTTAGGCATGCTCCCCTCCTTACACTCACACTTCTTCCATGCAGATGTTACAATTGTGCAGCCTATAATGCACTGGCAGATTTCTTTTCCTTCCTCCACAGACATCTAAACTTATCCCAAACTACCCAGCTAACCTGTCTGTAAGATCCAAATGTCCCCAGGGTTTGGGAATATTTGGGTTTGGGATTCTGATTCAGGCTTATCTAGAGAAAACATTGAAAGGTCACTGTGTTTTAATTCATCCAGCAAACAGTGCTACTGTAGGAATGTGCTGCCTGAAACCAATATCTACTTGCAAACCTGGTGGGACTAATTCAGGTCTGACAGAGTTTTATGTAAGTATTATTTTACTTTTGATGTTCTCTTTACTTTTCACCACTTCTCTAAATCCCACCAAAGACAGGTTTTCTCACAAGATGATGCCTTGGCACATTCACTCAACGATATTGACTTCCCAGTGGCAGCAGGGGAATAAACCATGAGATTAAGCTGTCCAATCAATTGCCCTCCTGCCTGTGTTATGTGTGTTATTTCCCACTGTGCACATTCAACATTACACTCTGTGGCCATTAACGCAGTGGGTGCTGTTAGACAATGAAATGTTAGACAGCAGCACGCTAATAAAGGGTTTAATGAATAACATGATATCCTTAGCAGCAGCTACAGAAGAGTTGGTCTGGGGCAACAGGGACTGTGTGCTGGGGAATGCTGTACATGAAATAGGGATGTCCGTGCTAATAAACAAATTATCGCAGGGCTGGTGTAAAAACATCAACCTGGAGAGAAAACTGAGTTTGAGGAAAATATCCCGCTGTATTAGAGAGGTGGACAGAGGAGGCATTATCTCCCAACAACTCGCTTTTTGAAGCCATATGGCTTAACATTTCAGCAGGACATTAATGCCAAGAAATTTAACAAGATTTTTTCTGCACTGCCAGGTTGCCAAGTGTTACTCTTTGCTCCCCAAATCTGCCATTCAAACCTTACCTGCTGCTCTCTTCTGCTTTGTGAAACATGACACAAAACTGCACTTCTTGCCAAGGAGAGGTTTCAGCTTTGCAGCTGCCCCATTAGGGCTTCTCACTCCCAGCTGACACCCTTTCCCACCAAGGCTCTTGTACTTGTCAGGCTAGAGAACTCTCATGGGCATCTTCTGGACAGCCTGGATTTGGCAAACCTGGATTTGTGAAAGAAGCAGCACCATTCTCTTGGCACAGAATCATTTCTTGCTCTGGAAAGACTTGAACCAAGGAAGGGAAAGACTGACTTCTGATGGGATGAGAACTAATTCATGCCCAAAAGAGTCTCACAGGGAGTGAGAAGCAATTATCCAGCCATGGGCAGGGCAGGGGCATAGGGATGCCACCAACCAGGATCTCCACAAACAACTGGCTCACCACTGCTTTGTGACATCCCTCTGGTGAGAAGTGAAAGGCTGAGGAAGGGCAGGGGAACATCAGCCACTTCCAGCTGGGCAGCTGAAGTTGCCCACTCCTGGCTGTTCTCTCTTGCACATTTTTTCTCAGGTTTTCAATGGGCCAAGTGGAGTTTCTTTCATTTTGTCTCCTGCAAGATCACTGTGCAAGTAAATGGTGTGCTGTTAGGAAAGGGGCTGTTGACATACAGTCTGGCCTCTTCCTTACCTAGTTTCACCTATTCATTTATGTTTGCTTTGAATTAGCTGGTGAAGTCTCTTTATCAACATTATTTATGGGTTTTATGCATTTCAAGACTGCTGCTTTGTTCCTAGGCTGTACTTGTCTCTTAATCTAACTAATCATCTAATACATTTTGAAGTCTTTTCATTCTTTCTCATAAATCAAATTTTGGACCTTGATGAATCCATTTGCTGTGCTGATCTGAATTCTCTCTCTTTCATCAGACCTTCTTCATCTCATAAAGAAGTGAACAGGCTATTCCAGGTGTGCCTGTGAAAAGACTTCATCTATATATTCCAGTCTCATTATATATTTCTCTGGCTATTTTACCTTGTTATCCTGCTTTGAAAGTACAGCCCCCTAAGATTCTTTCCATGTTGTTTCTTTGCAGGTTTATTTGATAGTACATGCCTTAGATTTTTCTATCCCCTTGTGAATTAGAACAGCTTTTCATTTCAATTGCATTTTAATCCATAAATAGTATCTCATTTTCTCACTCTCTCCCTGTATTTTTTATCTGGGTGAGTTCCATCCTATTTATTTCATGTCTCCTTTGTATTAGTAATTTCCCTCAATTTAATACATATGTGATTTCAATTATTATATTCTTTATTCTCTGCTCTAGATAATTAGTTAAAACACAAAAGAACAGATGCATGTTATTTAACAAATGTCTCTGCTAGTGTCCCTGCCAACCTATAAGTTGTTAGTCCCACCATTTGTTTCTAATGTTTAAATTTATTTCTAAAAGATGTATGATCATCTCTTAACCCTAGTAAATGATGTTGAGATGAAGCCTTTATGGACATTCACATAAAATATTCTACAAATAACTCCAAATATAACAGTAGGAGGAGGTCATATGAGATGACCATTGCAGTCTCTTCTGTCTCAATAATCTGTATACACATGTTGTTTTCCCAGAGCTGTTTGTTTTGTAATGTTGCTGTTACCTATTAACCTTGACAAAAAGGGGTGCTCAGAAAGGCGTGGCATTTCTCTGCTTTGCATTATTGACTGTTTCATTTTTAAGTTAAATTTTGTGGCCCTGAAAGGATAGTGCCTTTCAAAGGAAAAATAGATGGTCTTCCTTCTGTGAAAAAATTACACCAATATACTGCAAATAAAAAATACTTTTTCTAGTTTCAGAAGCTCCACAAAGCCTTTTCACAACTATTTGTGTTTCCAGTTGTTGTGGTTTAGGAATTTAGTGTTCCTGCTCAAAACACACTTAACTTGTGCCCCTCGCTGACTTCCCATTCCCCCTCCAATTCTCCCATGGGGACTGGAGAGGAGAACTGGGACACAAATGGCAAAGATCATGGCTGGAGATGAGAATAATTTACTGGAAACAGCAATGAGAGAAGCAAATGAACAGTAATGGCAACAAGATCAATAACAAAACTGTACAAGTGAGAGACAGAGTTATTCACATGCAAAATGCTCACCATGGAATCCAATCCATCCACTCCACACTTCTCCACTATGGAAAATGAGGTGAGGTGGTACAGAGTAATCTCCAGGTCCTAGCCAAGCCCTCCCCTGCCTACCGCAGAAATCAACCCTGTCCTGACCAGGACCAGGACAGCAGTGAAATTCATCAAAATTCTGTTTCATCTGCTACAGAACTCACCTCCGTGAAAGGTAAAGTACTGGGTTTTACAGCATAAATCCGGGTCTTGGTTTTTGAAATGTGATTCAGTTCTTTCAATAACTTATTAAAAAGTTATTGAATCCCTCTACAGTTCTCCTTTTTACAAACCATGTGTACAGAATAAAAAAAAAAAAATTGGAATGTACTGTGAGCATACTGTCCCAGAATTGCAAAAAAGGGTCATTTTTCTGCTTCAAGGGGAACAAATGATCCCTGTTTCTCCATTAATCTTTGTATGACCAACAAACTGATGGGCAAACACTTACTCATATTGCTTCAGTTTATCTCCTCCTGGTTTTGTGGCACTCCCTGCTTACAATATTCCAGACTTCACACTACCAGAAACGGTCCCAAGTCTTTCGAAGACCTGCGTGCTTGTACAGAGAGCACCTGTTCATCTCTTGGTGTTCCTGGCTAGAACAGGAAATCTGAAAATACTGAACAATTTTTACTGATCTTTAACCTTCTAGAAAACCTTGGGCCTCACCAGATTTCTAAAGTTTACACCTGTGACATGGTTTCTTAGCCCATACTGGTTTCATTGATTCTCACCAACTAGTGTGAGATGTAGAATACTTTCAGATCCCTAGGACACACCTCCCATCTTAATACCAAAGAACTTCTGCAAAATCTCTAAGCACTTGCAAAACAATCCCTTATCAATATTTCTTTTAATAATGGGGGATGAGGTGGGGTGGGGGTGTTCCTGTTCAATTAGAAACAGACTAAAACAGCCCACACATCTTAAAGATCACACCTGCATTTTGTGGAAGCAGCACATGGATGTGACACCTTTCCTTTGCCCCTTTATCTTTGTTATGGAAGATTTTTCTAGGTAGCTATTCAGCATCACTGCCATTCTCCATTCATCATTCATTTCACATCCTTTGTAACTTGTAAATTCAATTGCAGAATTGCTCACACAAACACTGTAAAAAAGATGATTCAAAGTGCATAAAGGTCTCAGCTGAGTATTCTCTGTCTGTACAGACAGTTGTTCTGAGGATAGTTTTGTAGGCCCTAAAAGAGCTTCCAATATTTCCAAATGTTTGTTTCTGCAAAATCAAACTCACAGCAAAAAACACAGTGTCAGAAATGCCTTGAATTAATGTAAAATAAACAACGACACTGAAAAAAAGTTACTATGACACATGACTGTCAGTACACAACTAAAGTGGTCCACAGGTAGCGAGAGACTGTCAGGGTACATACATTTGTTTTAGACTTTAATTACACAGACTAAGTGGATCAGTCTGACAAAAAAATAAAAAACAATTGTTCTCACTCAATTCAGTGAGTATTTCCCACTGAAGAGAAATTAGTAAGTGAAAGTGCATAATTTTGCTAGGCCAACTTGACCTTTTTGCTTGTTTCTCCCTGGTGATAAGCAAAGACAATTAATCCCCCGTGTTGAACTGATGAGTAATGGTTCCTTGTAGAAACAATGGTGTCATATGCCAGTACATACATCAGCATGAATCTCTATTAATCACACAGAAAACAAAGACAGTTTACTGAATTTTGTTGTTCAGTAAGCTCTACACCAAACCCCTAGACTGCTGAAACATTGTTCAGGAAACAGAACTGCACTGTAAGTTGAAGAAGTAGATGGAAAATCTGCCATACTGCACACAGACCTGCCTAAACCTGTGCTGAGCTTCACTTCCAGCTCCACACAGCACAGTGGCTGATTTGATTGGAAACCTGTATCCCTCTTCCTCTGAGGTGCCATCTCACCTGTCTGCAGGCTGTCTTGTAAATGCAAGTGCACTCCCTGGCACACAATTTTTTTAATGCTCACATGCTCTCCTTTCTGAAAATAGTAAAATATTTAAGCTAGAAGAAAGAAAATAAATGAAAACACATTCCCTAAAACTCCAGGAGCTGGCCTGCTCTGCTTGCACATCGGCAGACATTTCTTTTCCTACCTCCTCTGTGGTGAGCTCCTTTCAAATGCGAAATCCTTTTCTGGGTTCAGGGTGCAATGACTGGCTAGTGCTGACTTGGATGGCTCTGTCAGACACAGCTGGCTGCCAGGGGCAGCAAACATCAAGCCAGAAACAGAAACAAGGACCTCGGCTTGTTCTTTAAAACACAAGGCACGGGAAAGCGCTCTGCTAACCTGGAGTTAGGGAAAGAAGAGTGATGGTCACAAAAAGAGGGACATTTGAAATGCAGTTGATAACTTTGCATTGCACTGTGTCCATCTAGGCACAGAAACGGCTGGTAAGTCTCTCATTTCCCCAGGGGATGTTGTGAGCTGCTCCAGGCACACTGCCCAAAGCTGCTGCTTCCCAGAGCTCCTGCGTTAACTCTGTAAGACCAGCAGCAAGTGGCTTTGGAAGTGAACAGTCAATTTGCTGTATCAGTTGCCCTGGCAGTCTGATAATTGCAATGCTGAAAACGGAGCCAGGGGATCCAGAAGGCTTTTTGGAAGAGGCTTTCAGCAGGTTTCTGACTCCTGTTGTGGAACACCTTCAACATTCACAAAAGAGCAGTGACCTAATTGTGAAAAACTGCTCTCAAAGGCCCTGTCTCCTGTTTGCTGTTTCATGTCATTTTGGTGAATTCTTCTTTAAAGGCATTTTCTTTCCATTTTCTTGAAGCACTATTCTGGCTTTGTACTTACGCCAACAGCCTTTGGGCTTTGTCTGCACTGAGCCTGGAAATCTTTCCTTCCCCTCTCCCCAAGCCAACCATGTTCAAACAGCGCTTGTGGAGAGGTGCTAATGTGCTTTCCCAGGCCGTTTCAGACATGATTTAAAAGCTGGTACTTAAAAGCATAACACAGAGAAATGCATTTGCAAAAGGATACATTTTTCTTCCACTTGGAGCAGAACTATCTAATTTTCTCTGAGAAACTGAGCCAAAAGTCATTTGACTTTGTGCATACTAGCTGAGTTATAATTTAATTGAGGATGTATTTTATCTTCGGGGTTGTTTCTAATTTCTTTTTTTCACTGCTTCAAGCTCTGTGATGGCTCTCCTTCAGACTTTACCAGGCTCACCTCACGTCCTCTCCACCTGTGGATCAGTAATGTGAGTAATGTCTGATGCGTACTGAAACTGGAAGTGGTCTAGGTTCCATCTGGAAGATGGTGCCTTCCATTTTAGAAATAAAACTTGATGCTAGTTTTTTCACTGTCAGTTCCAGATTTTCCGTAATATTTAGCTCTTTGGATATTTCATTCACTCTTCTGAATAACTCTTCCAGACAATACATTTTTCTGTATTGTTTTCTGTATTGTACAGTCTGTAACTGTACATTCCTGTCTAACTAATACCTTAATATTCAAGCTTCTGCATAAAAATGCTATTCTATGGTCAAGTGTTCAACTTCCAGGGATCAAATAATCCATTCTTCTTTGTTCCACTGAAGGCTCCGTAGTTACTGAACTCCTTTCTTTGCTTCTACACCTTTGAAGGTGCTGACACTACTTTTTCTTGTGCTGAAGCTGTTCTCTGGCACTCTCCCAGACACAGCTGCCCCTACCTCTCTCCAGCTCCTGGATACCCTATGCTGAGGGGTGGAGCCAAGTGGACACTTAGTGGCATTTGTTTTGGTGACCTTTATTATTTTCTTACCTGCCTTTAGCCTTTGGAGATAGACCACTGGTTCCTTTCGTATTCAGCCAGTTGAGTCAAAGTTTTGGTGACTTGCTACTGTCTCATTATGGCACATCCAGTAGAATGAATACATTTTAGCCTGTGCTAGAGCTTGAGGCAGTGCCTGTTAGACCACAAGCATCTTGTGATGCCACAAGCAAACCATTTATTATGAAGAAAATAAGACACCAATATGTTTAGGTGTCTAAATCCCAACATGAAATCCATCAGCTTGGATCTTCATCTCAACCCTCACTGAAACTCTTCTGGCAAGGAGCAGGTCTCAAGATACCTTCAAGGGTCTGTGCTGAAATGTTAAGCTGCAAATGTTGTTCTAACACTTTCCCTGAGACTAGTTTTCTTCAGGTTCTGGAGTATGTTGAGCCTGGAATAGAATAGGTTTGAACTTCCATATTAAACACTTTGTAACGCAAAGTGGAACAGTTTGGAGAAAATGCCATCTGTACAGCCTAGCCTGAGAAGTGATAGAGAACTATCTGCCTGAAGCCCCTGTTTCTGTAAACTTGTTAATCAGAGCTGCCTGTCTGCATGAATTTCCCAGGATGACCTCATTAGGCAGGTGCTTCCACTGTCCCTTTTAAGGTGGCTACATGCCGTGTATGTGAGCAGATATTGCTCATTTGGGAGCTAATGACATAATTTGTATGTAAGAAAGAGCTAGTACAAAATACTTGCAGATAGAAATAATTTTCCCTGCTGCAACAAACTTTACATGTTTGTGTCACAAACAGTGCAGTACCAGGGAGAGTGCCTCAAGTGCAAGCTTTTAATACAGGTATCTTTTGTGTGATAATGGATAGGGAGGATGTTATTCTCAAAGAAAAAAAAAAATTGTTTGGTTTAGTCAGCAATTTACTGAGTTAATTTACTTCCCATATATGAACATGTTCACGCTGCTGGGCAAGTGCTACATTATTATAAATTGAATTAAGTAAGAGGATGAAAAAAAGGATTTGCATGAATGGTGCTTTACATGAGTAGAACATACAAGAATCTTGAGCTTTATTGTGATGCATTTTTTTAATTGCTGTCCCCTCTGAATGTTTGGGTTTTTTTCCCCACTGACAAGCTAGTTGCTAGATGCTCTACCAGCACAAGGTCAAGCCTGCCCAGCAATGGGGCTCTGGTACTCAATGGAAATCTAAATGTCTTTGGATTTAACAAGGTGGTATCTCCTAGGGCTTTGGGTCAGTGAGAGGATAAAAAGCTGACAGACTGACAGTAGCATGAATTCCTAGTCAGATAGCCTGGACCCTCTTCCTCAGCTGTGGGAGGTCTTTTCTTCTCCCACAATTGTGTACTAGGCAGAATGGCACAATGAGAAACAGGAAGAAAATAGATAGCATTTCTAGGTGTAAGCTGAGAAAAACATGTTGGCTTCAGTGGGGTTATAGAAGAGCAGAGTATTTATCTCAAAAATAGAAAACTAAATAAGGAATAGTATCTTTGGTAATATCATAATTGGAGGGGGGAAACATCAATGTATTTCTCTTAAGCATAAATTATCATTAACTGTGGCTCTTTTTGGAATAAGCCTGGGGAAGATGGGTAGAAGGAAAAATTGTAACCCTGCAGGGCGATTGTGTTGAGGCTGTCACCTGATGGCCAGCTGAAGACCAGCTATTGTAGCTACTTCAGCCCTTTCCAGGAACCAAGTCTGAGCCTCATATAATCATGGTAAATTCCTTGGTTGGAGCCACTCCAACCCCACTGCAGCTGAAGGACTTCATGTGGCATACGAAGAGAAAGTGTGTCTTTTTTTCTGTGCTGCATTGGGGTAGCTCTTTCTCATAGCAAGATTTAAATGCCTCGTCTTCTCAGTATTTCAGCTACAGAGTTAGTGAGTACCAAGAGATGGAAATACAACTGTTTGCTATTAAGTATAAAAACGAAAAAGAAAAAGTAGATGGAGCTAATTGATCTACAACCTCCTTGCTTACAGTTTAGGAACCCCTTGGAGATTAAGATGAGAGGATCTGAGTAGTACCGCTTTGAGGAAATAAAGAATGCACACAATGAGTAGTCACAGAAATTACAAATATTTGGAATATGGATGTAGAAAGAAAAACATTCTCCTTGCCTCACTGCACCAACTTCCCTAGCAACACAGGAAAAGTTTCCAGCACCTTAGATGGCTTATTGTTCTGTGCTGGAACAAGATTAATAGTCTCTCAAAATCACCAGAGACAAGACTGCTGACCCAATGGTGCCTACCACCCACCAGCAAGGCATTGATTCTCTCTACGGCTCTGAGTGCTCTAACCACCCAGTTTCATGTGTAACATGGCAGTGAAGCCTGCTTAAACTTCCCAGACAGCATCCTTGTAAACCAGGACATTCTTCTCTGGACTTTCTTAGGGGTAGAGAAGCTGTCAAATTTTTTACAACAGCATTTCTACCTTCTGAAACTACTCATGCTCAATTTTCGTGCAGCTTTGGGCAGTCTATAGAGTGTTTAATCAATTTTAATTTCTAGTTGGGCTTTGAAAGGAAGTTTTGCAATGTGTGCCGAAGGAAGCAATGGCACTATCTGGCTAAAATGGTGAAATAGGATTTTACAGCAAATTTATTATAATAAAGATGAAACTTATGCATCTGCTGAGTCACTTCAAGAGACATATTAATTAAAAGGAAAAGTGCAAAGGTTGTTGCTGACATTTAATCCATCACCTTGGTTTTAATAAAGACAGATAGCTAAGGACAGGAAAGAAGACCTACAGGTGATGGTCTTCAGCCATGCAAACTCTCTGCTTCCATGCTGTACTCAGAGCTCTCTCAGCTGGAACTCATTTGAATGTTTCATGCAGGCTCTTGGGCTCTAAATGAGCTGTCACTTTTCCAGTAAAACAAAAATGCTCAAAAAAAACTCCCAATATGAAAATGACTGTTGGGTTCTGTTTAACAAAACTGCGTGTCCAAAGTATCTGAAAGAGGGCAGTGGAAAACGAGTGAAATTTTTTCCCTGCAGTGATTCTTCTCATGAAAGCCTCAGCACTAAGCATCATTAGATTTGCCTGCTGTGAATGCAGTTGGTCAGGTTATAATGTGGATAAGTAAGTCAGTTTTGCACTCCCAGGCACTTTCATCTCTGTCATGACCATTATATGACAAAAAGGATTTTGCCAAGAAGCAGCCTTATCTTCTGGCTGAGGTAATTAATTCTTGGTCGAGGAGGGGCAGCCTGTCAGCTGCCAAGAAGCACAGCACCTTCTTTTTCCTGAGCTACTTTCCTCTGAAACTGGCTGCATTTCAGAAAATGAGCTGAAGGCACCCAAGGAGGCTGCTGCTCCTTGAAAAACTGCCTCCCTCCCCCTTCTTGCTTGTCCACCCTTCTGGCCTGAAACAGTTTCCCCACTGTGGAAGTGAGAAGATTCCTTCATCACAACGAAGGAGAAGGAGCTGAAGGCAAACAGCTCTTCTGTGACACCTCCTGTTGATGCAGCCCCCACTGGTGCTTCTGAGGGATCACCTCAGTCCTGTGAATTTTGAAAATCGTTTTGTTTTGGTTAGGTTTCTTTGTTGCCAGAAATATCACTGACAACTCTGGGCATTCATTTAGTGGTAATTCAATCGCTCAACTTTCCTGACAATTCTTTGTTTGCTTGCTGTCAGCAGCTCCATTGCTATTAAGAAATAAATGTGATAAGCAGTGTAGATAAGAAATCAGTCTTGTTCTTATCAAGACTAAACACTGTGAGAAAAGCCCCAGTTATCACACAGATCTGCTTAAATAATTCTGCAGGTCCCATTGCTGAAATTACTCATGTTCTTCATTGCAGTGTCTTTGTTCAGCTTTGTGCTATAGCTCAGCCAGTGGCATTTTAAAAAAACCCAATAATTTAGAAATCAATTTTACAACTGATGTAACATACACCAGAGCCCCCTTTACACTCTTAGCAGCATCCTATTTTGTTTTTAAAAACACACTGCTAATGTGAACCATGATGGAATTAATGGGCTAACCACATGCCCTCCTTCCCCTCCAAAACCACCCTCCTCTGGATGTCAGCACCTGCACTATGATCTGTAAATTCTAACTCTCACTTAAAAAAAAAAATCCACAACTGGCAGAGTTCACGGGTGACACTGACCACATTGCTGCCCTAACCTCTTCTTTCCATCAGCCACTTCTCTCGCATGAGCTGTTTTCATAGATAGGAAAAGGTTAGCATCCCTGTGAATAATTTACAAACAGCCCACTGGTTGTTCAAAGGCCACCTGAATCCCAGAAGGTGACTGTGGCTTAGGTGGATATTTGAGGTTTGTGTACAGCTGCTTCAGACCCACCTGTGGCCACCTGTTTTTCTCTCAAGCTTAATTGCTATGTAAAGAGCAAAAGCGCTTTGGCAAACCTCAGTTTTCTCTAATCTCTGTTGCAAGCTGCTGGAATGGTAGCTCTGTTGTTTTTTGTTTTGTTTTTTTTTTAAAGATGCCATATATACCAGCAACATGATACTAATGGCAACATGAGAAAGTCACTTACCTGATTCCTGTCTGTTGAGTGGTTAAGTGGAAGCCAAAAATAGCACATCCCTTCTCGACCCCTGAAATTTGTTTCAAAAGCTCTGCAGTAACTTCAGCTCGCATTAAGAAGCTGGAAACATTATTAATAATATAAAGTCTTTAAAAAGAACCAGTCAAATTCCCTAAGCCCACTGATGTGGACTGTATGCTCATTACAAATAGGAGTCTGGGATTTCCTACGTTATTTAATTTACTGTTTCTCGTGGCAAACAGACTGGGGCAAGAAAAGCTCCAGGGCTAGTTCTCAATGCAGTCTTTATAATGTGGCCTTCACCACGGAGCACTGTGCAGAGTTAGTTCTGCATCAAATACCATGACAGACTGAATGGTGCCATAGGCATCAATCTGATGAGTGCTTTTCTGCATCCTTTTTTCCACAGAATGAAAAATACCAACCTCTCTGCTAACTCAGGGAGTCCCACAGCCACTCTCTAGCAGATCCCCAGGACATTGGTCACCCCAGACTCACAGCACACCCAGGCTGCCATCAGACTAGTCCCTCTGTGAAGCCCTGCTCTGCTTCAGAGTATCTACACTAGCACTGAACTCCAGATTACTCTCAGTTGTCCCAACTTAGTGTGCAATGCTCAATACTGCCCAAGCAGGGTCTTTCTGCAGGAGCTAAACTGGAAGATGTGCTTCAGCCACTAATGGGCTTTGAGTCCCTGGGAACACATCGCAGCTACTCCGAAGAAAAAACTCCTGAAAGACAAATGTTGGACCCTTGGCACCATTTTGCTCCCAATGCAGACACAGCCATCCTTCACTGTTTGGGCTCTGAGCCACTTTGCAGCCCAAGTGCTGCAATATGTGTATGGCAAGAGTAACGATGCATAAATTTTACCGACCTGGATGCATGTCTACAGAGGAAGTTACTGTGAAGTTAGTGAGTGGGACTGGGAACTTACTGTACGCTAACTCTTCCTGTAGACCACTCGTAGTGCTCACTCACTCTTCCCTAAAAAAAGGCATATTCTCCTTCACAAAAAAATTTAAATGCCACTTTATAGCACATGAAGATCCCCATGTTCATAAGCCTCCCAACAACAGGAATGCTGGATGATTAAACATTAATCTGAATGAACTTTCAGAGTGATTTTGTTAAACAATTTTAAAATTCTGTGTATTGACATTTGGAATTAAAGGAGATGTCATTTTTTTTTTCAAAATAAACTAGTTTACTGTTGAAATCTTAGTTCTGAATCAAAGAGCCAATACAAGAGCTTACCTTGGTTAAACGATCCATTTCCAAAGAATCTGAAACTAGTGAATTTGGCTTAATTTATTTTCTGAGAACAACAGTGCAAATAAACCCCCCAGAAATCATTCTGACATTATTTTTCTCTCACTGTCCTTGATTTTCAGCCAAATGGATTAGGAGAACCCTTCAGATTGCAAAGCCTGTATTGAAGCAAATATAATACTTTGAGATGAGATGTTAAATTTACACAGTGAAATGTGTTTAAGAAGCAATTTTTTCCCAAAGCAGGGCAGGATCCAGCTTAGCACCGTTGGATTCATTTTCCATTTGGCTGCCTGACCACATCTTTATTCAGTAAGTATGGTTTCATCTCAGAGTCTTGGGTGCTTATGTTTGGTTTGAGAGAAAAAATATCATTTCCAAATTGCTTCCAGTTTAGGCTCTGTATTTCTTCCCATTTACAGAATGTTTTCTGCCTTGGTGTTTTGAGTGGGCAAGCCCCCACACTAGCAAATGTCTTTTCAGCCTGAGCATGGCTGCTGCGATTTGTTATACCAACATGGAGGCGGACATATGTTGATTTTTACCTCCAAACCCTTTGTAGACAAGCAATTTCTGAGCACGTGGTGTGGCCCGCAGTCAATGCCAGCCCCTAGGTTTGGCAGCTTGGTCAGATCTCTACACAGGGATAGTTTTCAGTGTAAGTTTGCATCTGACCTGGAAAAAGTTGAAATCTAAGAACACATGTTGTTGCCATAAGGCTCCTGTTTCACTAAGTGTTAATATGTATACCTGGGTCTCATTTGCAAATCAGAGCCAAGTAGCTAAGAGTTACTTGCTTGGCAGAGTCACTCCTCCCTCCACCAACCCCATGACTCTGGCAATAAACAGAAAGAACATAAACACCTTTATACATAACAAGGTTTCTGTTTCAGGGTAGATTTGCCTATACTACCTTAAAATTAATTTAGCTATAATTGGAAGGCGACTCGTATGCTGTTACGACTGTGCTCTTGCAACTTGATGCAAGAGATTACAGAGATATGAATTCATTGCTGTGACTCTCAGCAAAACTATAAAAACACAACCTGATGTCTAACAGAAGAGGAAATACCAGAGCTGTAACTCACAGCAATATTATTTCCACACAAAAAGGATATGGAGTGTTCACAAGCCATCACCACAGTAGCTATCACCACGTAGCTCTGTTACATCTTTCGTGACTTTCTTGATTTCCATTTTCTTTTTTTAACTTAACTCTTGTGATTTTCCAACCTGAGTAATTTCCCCTGAAATAATTTGAAAAATCGGCACTAATATAAAAGTACATCCTGCTTGCAACGTTACATAATTTATATAAACAGTTTGCAGAAAACTCTAAACTCTCCTTTTGATACCTTCGTATAGGTATAGAAGAAGATAAGTACACAGAAAATATTATATTTATGTAATATATACACATGGCCATATTTATGTAATGTATACAAATGGCTACTGTTCTAACAGATCATTAATATTTTGCACATGCACACAACCACACAAATAACTTGAGAGGAAAACTACTGCATCTGCTGTTATTGATACAACACATTATCCTTCCCTTCTGCAGTGTTATCTGCAGTATAATTTCTTAGCTCTGAGAACCTTGTTCCAATCAGCTGCCCCAAATGGAATCGGTGGCAGTCATGTAAATAGAAGTTCAGCTTAATTATTTTCCTGTTTGAAAAATCACTTTTACCTGAAGCAAGCAATGCTTCGTTTCCCTTTCTTGTTTTCCCACCATCCCCTTCCCTCCCTTCAGCTACAAAAATAATTATCTCCATGACAGGTACCAAAATTTTGCTATCTGCCTCTGTCTCCCTTCAAAAACACACTCAGCAGCACTTTGTGACAATCGATCAAAAGTATTGCAATAATAGTGTTCAACACAGTCTTCACAGACATATTCACATACCCATCTCTGGGATTTCTGTCTGCTGTGAGAGCTGAAGAGTGGGAGTCAGGCTTCCAGGAGCTTCTTTTTGTTCCTGCCATCATCTCCAAGGAGCAAGTCTCTATAAACATCTCCGCAGTCTACACACACCCGAGGTGGGCAAAGTTCATGATCACTATCACCGTTCTTTCCCTTTTTGTGACACCTTCTTTTAGGTAGACTCCTCTTTTTAATACATAGAGTTCACCTCCTGCCTGATGCCATGTTTTTAGGCAAAAGCTTCCAATTCTCCACTTGGTCCCTTCCAGACCGATGGGGACAGCTTTCTGCAACAGTTTGCAGCTAAAACAACTTGGCTGACTGGGACACCAGGGTGAAACTATAAAATTACAGCTTTAGTACAGGTTCTTACTGCCTCTGGCCATATACTGTTTCTTTGGTCATTGGTGAACTAATTTAACCATGGTGAACGAATTTAACAGCTTCTCCATCTGTAAAACACATGTACTAATATATGCATAAAGTCTTATCCCTAATACTACTTTTCCCAAAAGAATCCTGAAAAGCTGAATGTATTTGAAGAGTGGTTATTGACATTCAGCTGAAGCATCTTACTGACCTGTAAAATCCCTTCTGGATTAGATGACACAAATCCTAAAACAAATTCATCAGGGCAGTACAACAGCTGAGATGCTAAAATCATCGAAACAACACAACAACAACACAATTGTAAGAGTTATTCTGTTGTGAGTCTAAAGGGAAAGGTATGTCCTTTCCCTCTTCACAGCTCTGGGATAACATTCCAGCTCTTCTCAGATTTCAGATTTTAAAAACCCCTAAAGTATTGCACTTAAATCTGCTTTTTTTTCTTTTGCTTTACGGAAGTAGGTCTTGGTGAGCAGTGCAAACAAATGGCTTTATGCTTATTGCTTTTTAAAAACCTTTAAACATTTTTAAGAAATTTTAAACTAATTGAAGAAGTGAAACAGAGGTGTGTTGCGTCTTCCATGTTTGCCATGTCACTGCCACTGAAGCAGCCATCTGTGGAACAGAAGCAATAGCAACACTAGTGGGATGGATTGGAAAGAAATGGGTAAACACACCTGCAAAGCATTTAATCATACTCCTCTGAAATTTCTGGGACTTCAGACAGTGATTTCATTTGAAGCAGAGCCAGGTCCAAGTAGAAAATTAAATTTTTTAAACTGGAAGACTGATGAGGCTGCACCCACACACCTGTATAAAGAGAGCTCCTCACAGAAAGCCATATAAATGTGTTTTTAATTGCAGTAGAAAGCCTTGACTCTAAACCAAACTCAATTGTATTTACTCCAAGCAAGCCCAGGAGGAAGAGTAAGAAGGAATGGTTGCCATGCCACTCTTCTATAGGCATGGTCATGAAGCAAAACTGCCAATTTACTTTTTGTGGCCCACTCCTAGAGGCAAGGGTCTTCAGGAGGACTGGAAAGGACTGGAATCGTGCCTGTAGCCTCCCTGCTGCAGCTGTGGGTGCTGTGTGAGTCGGGAATGGCACACATGACATGGCCTTCAAGGGACAGCAGTACTAAGCACCACCAAAGCAACAGCACTGAGAGAAAAAGGCTGGAGCCAGAGACCCAGTTTTCAACATCAGTTCTGCCAAGAGTGCACAATTTTGATCCTGTCTAAATCAGTTAACTGCTCCATGCAACCTTTTCCCCATCTGTTTAGAAAACTGGAATTGTATTATTTTTAATGGTAAGTGGCATAGACCCCATAAATGACATTCCGCTATTGATCTTCAATATTAGTCTTCACTATCATCAATGAAGCAAAGAAACTGCAACTTAGTGGAACTGGGGAGTGAGGGAGATGGAATTCTCTTTAATATTTTGGAATTATTAAAAGTGGAATTACACCTGTCCAGTCATGCTCATTCTTCACTTCTGAGGATGTACAGCTAATCTCCAGTGCGAGCTGAAAGGTAACCTCTGAAGATAATAGTACCACATAAGTTTGCGAACAGAAGTGAGATCCTAATCTCCACAGCCTTCTCAAATTTATCAAATTACTTATTACGAATTGCTGGAGTGGGGGAAGGGGGGGAAAAAAGAAATACATACCTCCGTGTATTTTAATACGGATTATTTTGAGGAAATACAAGTCATATGCAGGTGGAATAAATCCGTGCTAAATAAATAAACAGCACAGAAAAGTAATTGCACAACGAGCTCATGCCAGGGTAAATATGTTCCAGACTACCTGTGCTGTCAAGCAGCAAAAAATGAAAATAAAAAGGTCTTGCTGTAGGAGAAAGACAAGTGGTTTCAAACAGTTCTTTAACACTGATATAAACAAGGTCAGATATTGTGATGCCTGTCTTGCTTCCAGACTTCAGTGGGAGAGCAGAGGGGAGTGATTCATGGAGAACATGCAAGAAGGGGTGCCAAAATGGAGCTGAGAAGGACATGAGCAAGGTCCTATTTGTTTCTTTTCATAATTCAAGACAAACAGAATATAAAATGAAATTAGAAGGCAATGTATTTGAATTGCCAATTACTTCTTCATCGCTATCTTGAAAACCAAATACTTCAAGAACAATGAATTGTTCCCTTGAAACTTATAGATTTTGTAGTGGATATAAGCAATAATTAATAAAAGCCATGAAATGCATATACATGCATAAAGAGAATCTCCCTAATAGCCACAGATAGTACAGGCAGAACTATGTCCTGCTTTCTCTGAGACAGAGTTGGCTCCTTGCACAGACAAGGAGCTGCCTGGGACTGACAGTTTTTATCAAGTTTGACGTAACAAATTCTTGCACTTGATCTGCTAACTGAGAAAAGAAACTAATTAATACACACATAATTTTTGCTTCATTATTAAGAGGCAAAAATCATGATAGATGCCAGAACTAGCCAGAATTTTCCCCAAGAGGAAGGGAATATTTTAAAAATACACAAAAAAATTAAAATTAATGAATACCAGAATCCAAATAAAATAAAATAAAATAAAATAAAATAAAATAAAATAAAATAAAATATGTTAAGATTGACAAAAATCTGGAGTCAGGTACTAGCTACAGAGGCATTTTGAAAAAAGCTGGCAGGAGATGAAAGAGACACCGGAGGAAAAGCATTTCGATCCTCACAAATAGGTTGTAACTTGGTACCGATGGGGGTTGTGGAGGGGAGAGGGAGGAGTCGGGATAGAGCATCCTCATTACTAAAACCACAAAAGTTACGAGTGTGGTAGGCTTTTTGTTTGCCTGGTGGAGCGGCATCCTGCGGCGGTGTCCATGCGGTGTACGCGCGGGCAGAGCCCGAGCACTCACACCGGCATCCAAAGGCTCAACATTCCCCCGAGCGTCCGCTCGCAGATCGAAGACATCAGGCAGGGTAATGATGTCTCTGCCCGACCGTCCGTGAGCGCCGCTCCCCGCTCTGCTCGCCGAGGGCTCCCGGCAGTCCCGGCACACGCGAACCCCGCCAGGCTCGGGACAGGATCCGAGCCAAGCCGCGCTCCCTGCGCGCCGCGGGCACCTCTCCCGCCTCCCCGACGGGCTCCGG
>JANPWX010000049.1:9957756-10077673 GCA_024734555.1 Trochalopteron elliotii
CGAGCGCGGCCGGTCCTGCCCGGCCGGAGGTGCCGGGGCTGGCGGGGAGCGGCGGCGGGAGCTGTGCCGGGGCGCAGCCGCTGCCCTGCCCGGACTGCTCCGGAGCGCTGCTTTGTTCGCTTGCCTGTTTGGGGATTTTGGGTGCCGATTCGCTTTCGTTACAGAACCGGGGTGTGCGGAGCTGCCACTGGAATGTCACGCTGCTGTGCCCGTGCATGGGGCTGCGCAGGGTCCCCAGATCCTGTAGTTTTTTCTTAGGCAGAGCTGGTTTCCCGGGTCTTTCTCAAGCTTTACACAAAATTAAGTCTTTAGTCAGGCTCCAGCATCTCCTAAATAATATGTTTAGCTAACGTGATTAAGAGTTTCAGTTTGGATCCTGGGCAAAATTTGCTCTGAATAGGCATGGCAGTCATAGGTAATGTTTGATAAATGCATTACAGTCAATTTGAATGCATATTATTAGTATGATCAGACTGTAAATTCTGAAGGAATATGAAGGGGCTGTCTTGATTCAGATCTACACCATATGGTTTGAATATTCCAGCTTTAGCACTGACCCTGAAAACAGTGGCTTTGTCCCAAAGAAGAAGGTACCTGACCGTAAGACCCTTGACGAGCCTGATCACTTGTAGCGGAGGTCTTTCTGAAAAGGCAGTTCTCGCCTTTCTTTGAAATACTTGTGCAGCAGATACTTTTGCAGAAAGAACTTCTTACTGCATCTTTTTCCCCAGGGTAAAATTGGATAGGTCCATAAAAAGTGGCAAACCTTCACCTGAGGGCATTTCTTTAGTTCGGCCTGAAGCACCAAAGTTACTTGAGAAGAAAAGCTGTCTTTTGAATCTGCTTATCCCTCCCTAGGCTATTTCCACGGTTCTGAGATGACTTGAGGGTGACCTTCACAGAAAGGAGTTAGCTTTGCTCAGAGGATTTCAAACCTTTTATTTGCCCTTCTAAAAGCTTCTCTAAAACAAACAAGCAGAGCATTTGGAAGGAAACCTGTGACTGAATATTCAGCAATTCATTTCCCCTGGGTAAAAGCTGATAGATGTTTTCACTTGTTTTGGAGAGGTTTTTAGCCAAGCAAGAAAGATCTGATTTGACACTGCTGAAGTAAAGCATGAGGTAAGGCAAAGGAGGGTAGTACTTGTTTGGTACATCACTCCTGACGTGGGGAAAAAGGAGCTAGAAACTGGGTGAGCTGTTGCAGGGCTTTTTACATTATACTTTTATTTTGGTGGGTTAATCAGTGTATCAGCTTCTGTGAAAACTCAAGACTGCTGCCTTTTAAAAAACATTAGGGATATCACCGGATATTTTCAAGCAGTGCATATCTGAGACACTGTGGCACTCGCCAGGAGATTAACAGCACTTGGCCTTGTGCCTCTGGGCTTGTGCCTAATAATACATCGCAGGAGCACTGCATTAACTGTCAATAAATGTTTGCCATCACTTCGGGCTTAAGTTTGGAGTGGCTTTAAAACAGCACAGAAAAGTTTCAACTCAGTTTTTAAATGTCACACAGCCCTTTCTATTGCTAACTCTTATGGTGCCTGGATCTATTATCACGGTCCCCATTAATATAGCCCAGCTTTGTTTATGTGACTTTGGGTTTGAAGACCTAAAACGTGTGAGTTTATTTCTTTTATTTCCCCCTAGTAACTCCATGTTGATAAAATAGAAGAGTTTCATTAGAATTGCATTTCTTTGCTGGACTTAGGCAGGACCGTGATGGTCTTTGGATGCTTCTCGTATTTCCCTTTTCTTTGTCATTGTGTTTGATTCTGGGAGGAATCCTTTTAAATGCCTGACTACGATATCAGGACACTATAAGAAATTACCCCCAGGTAATCAGGCTGCGCCTTGCACTGAACCCAGCACTGTCTGCAGTCAGACAGGATCAGTAGTCAAGCCAGTGTTGGATGGATTTTCAGACACTGTGGAAAACCTTGGACTTCTCCAGCACGAGACCAGTCTAATTGGAGAAGCCAGAGCCAGAAAAGCTGGTGGAAGCTGACAATGCTGTAGCTGTACCTGTGCTAATATTGTGCACTGGTACTCTTGGTACTGGGTGAGTACCCAGGTAGGGAATTATTCCAGAGTATTGTCTTCTGAATGCTCGGCATAGCTTTTAGCTTGTGAACTTGCATGCACACAGCTATTTGATTGCTTGTTTTGAGCAACTGGGGGAGAGACTGAGATGGACTTGATCCTTGTGTCCTCAGATTGTCTGCAAGAAAGAAAAAGAGGCAACATTTTAAGACTGAGTGAATGATAAAAATAGATGTTCAATTTAAATGGTATTAAGAGAATAAACAGGAAACTGGAGATAGTGGGAAGCCTTAATTTTTTCAATGTCTGAGTGATTGAGGAGCCTTTCTCTTATTTTAAGAATGATATGGGCAGTCAAGGACCAGAGCGTTAAACTTATGATACACATGGGTTTCAGTAGGAGGTTCAAAAACTTTCAAATGCATGTAGGTGATAAGGATTGAGATTATTTCTTTTCAAATGTTTTTCAGCTCTACTAAAAAAATTAAGAAACCTGTCAGCTCTGGTGCAGTACCTCTTTAAATACTCAGAGTGCCTTGAACTGCATGGAGTAACTTATTTGCTCAGTTAAGGAATTCGTTTTGAGTTACCCTACTTGCATGTTTCCCTACTCAGATGAATGTCTTCATCAGATTATAAAAGGTGTCTTAATCAGTCAAGGGACCTTAATGGTTTGTTTGCATTAGGCGTTTTTAAGAACCAGTTGATTAAACCTGACAACTTTAAGTTACTTGGTACTGCTTCCCTGGTGTATGCTGCCCCTGCACCACATGCATGTTCCATTTCAAGAGGCAGTTTACCCCAATGGAAAGTCAGGGTCTGTTGCTTCTGTTCCTCCTGTGTAGTGCTTTGCCTGTGGGAGACCTTTTCCTTGCTCCTCGCTTAGTTTTGCTCTTCACTGGTCTGAGATACCAATGCAAACTAAGATTCTGTGCACTGTGGTTAAACGGTGAGCTGAGTGAAAATAACAAAGTTTGTGAAGGTTCTGGCGCTGGTCATAGTGCCTGATGAAAGACCAGTGGCTCTTCCCTGACTTCCCAGCAGAGAGGATGGACACACCCTATGTTATTTAAGATGACAGAAGGGCTAGAGTCACTCTGCTTTCTTAATAATTGTCCTTCTGCCCTTGCCAACTCAAAAATCATCCGTGATGGTTTACTGAATGCTGATGTGCTTTACATCTTCAAACTTCCAGTGCTTTCACTAACCTTAGGTGCATGAAAAGCAATTTCTGGAGCATTTTTCTTCTTATTAAATATTTAAAATCTCCTGGAATTAAGTATGCAGTCTCCCAGCTTCTTGACATGAGCTGGCATCTCTCATAATTGTTCAGGTTCTACCGACGAATTTGCCATTTCACAACCATTTGGTGATAAAATCTAAATCTTTAAAACAAGTCAGAGGTTTGTGGTATTTTTTCCAAGTGACAAAAAGCTGAAGGAGGAATTTCAATTACTGTAATTGAATTAACCCACTCTAGTCTATTCCTATTCCTGAGCAGAAAAATCCCAAATGATTTCTTTCTTCTTCTCTTTCAGGGTTCTAAATAACTACTTTAAAAATAAGGATAATTAAGACTGTAAACTGTGATGCCAGCTATTGGTCAAAATAAATGTAAAACCACTATGCTTGCAGGATATCTGCACAAACAATGAATCTCCATGCTCAGTGCTTGGTTAACCAATGTCTTGCTGAGCTCTCAATAGAATTTGTGATGCTTGTTGAAAACAAGAGATCCATCTATAGTGTGTTAAATTAGAGTTCTGTACAAGTTGCAGGAGGTAAATCAGTATTTGACAAATGGAAAGGATATGAGCATTTAAAATAAAAAATGTACTCAAGATTCTAGGAATATTAAAACAACCAAGATGAAACAAAAATAAAGCATTAAAAATGTATCCTTTCAGTGTTGTTTCAAAAAAAAGAATTATACGTGTTGGTGTTTATGGAGATTATTCTCATCTTCTTGTTCAGAGCTTTGTGTTTCTTGAAGATACAAATAATATTTAGACTGAGATGGTACCCACAAGAAGCACTTTGTAAATATTAATGTTGTGGGGGATTTTTGGCAATTGAGTTAGAGCTGTTTGTCTCAGCCATCTATAAATGGTTCTGTGAACAAAATAAATAGACTGATACCAATTGGGTGGGGAGTAATGGGTAAGATCCATCTTTGTCTGTGTGCAAGATGCTGACTCCTCACCATTCCTCAGTGGGAGCAGTTTGGGTCCATGCTAGTGATACCCTTCTCTGCCTGAACTCCGTCCTTCCCTAGGGGGATAAGGGTGCTGACACACAGCAGGGTCAGAGAGTCATTTAGGTTGCAAAAGACCTTTAAGACCATGAAATCTGACTGTTAACACTAGCAAGCCCACTACTATGCTGGCTTTGTTTGGTACACCTGAGATTTGAGCATGGTCCTCTGGGAACTTTGGAGAGGATTTATAAACACGTTTATTTGTTTATTATATATCTCTTGCCATCTTGGAATGTTTGTTGGCGTTTCTTTGATCCTTTTGCATCCTTTCAGAGTCTCTCCCTTTTGCCTTCTCTTCCCCCTTGGTCCCTCCCTTGCTATGGTAGTACACAGACTGTGAGCCCTGCTTTCTGTGCTGTGTACCATTCCTGGTTCAGGTGTCTTTGGCATTACTGGGCTGTCACTGGCCTGAGCTGGAAGGAGTTCATTCACAGCTGAACTCTGTATTTGTTTACAGCTGAAGCAACACTGAACTGCATGGGCCATAATAAAAGAACACCACATTCAGAGTCAGCAGCAATGGGAATAGGCTGGTTTAACCACACGAGTGATGTAGATTAATGAAGGGACCAGGATGTGATTCCTGTTAATGGGTCTAAGTTGTGTTGTTTGCATGAGTGATGTAAGGCAGTGTCAGCCAGGAACCTGTCCCACTGTCTGACAGTGGTTGTCATAATGATGGACAGATTTTTGCAGTGTACAGAAAAACATCTCTAGGGTTTTGTTTGGTTTTTGACTTAGAGGGGTTTTTTTAGGAGGGGGGTTAATATGTTTCTAAGAATAAGAACATCCTGCTTTGGAAATGAGGTGGAAACAATTGCTAGAGAAGGTGCATTGCCAACACTCTGAATCACTGCATGTTCTAAATAATAGGATGAAGGATAGCCTGAGCTTGAGGGAAGATGAGGGGTTTTTAAACTTCTCAGAGTGAAGTGTGAGAATCCTAGGTACTCCATGCTGAACAGATTGTAACAGACATGAGGAAAAATAGTTGTTTTCCTTCAGATTATCAGTGCAATTTCTTTCAGATGGTAAAGCCAGAAATCCAGAGCCTCTATGGAGATTCTGCAGTCACAATATAAATTAATTCAACAAAACTCTGAGTAAAACTCAAACCTCGTTAGAACTTTTCAAACATTTTCCCAAGGCTAAAGTCTGTATGGATTAGAATTCTACTTTATTCTGACCCACCAGGATGAAATTTTTACTTGGTTCTCACAAATTAATTCTCTTCCCCCACAAGCTGCCTTTGATAATGTTTCGAAGTTAAGGAAGAAATACTTGAAAAAGCAGGTATTTCCCTGGATATAGTGCACATCTCATAAATTTTGGTTTCTAATTCTGACATCAGAAATTATTGCTTTTGGAGATCACTATAATGTGCTTCTAGTTAATGGAGATTATGGTGGACATCAAGACTGATTCTTGCAGCGAAATTGCAGTTATACTTTGATGGCAGAGGCCTGCTGCGTGTCTCCATGGACAGTCTAGTACCACTTTGTTACCATTACTGGACCTTTTGCCACCTTCTCACACTGCAAGACCTTGTTGTTCAGTTCAGCTGTTAAATTTGATTACAGTAATGCACGCTGATGTACACTAATGCATGTTGATTGCAATAATGCACGTTGACATATTTCTGAATTTACCTCCGTGCTCAGAATAATGACCAGCCTTAACTGCCAGGCTTAAGCAATCAGTGAAGCCACAAGAGGCTTGTCTGTGGTTTCTATTCATGTGCATGAGTATGCCAACTTTGAATGGTATCATTTATATGATGGCTTTCACTGTACAGGAGCACACAGTAAAATCGTGACCCTGTTATGTTTAATCAGACACAGTTTCTGTGGCAGTACTCAAATTAATATATTCAGTCTAAGTTCCCAGCTAAGTTTTAGGCTTTTTCTGGCTTGCATTGAATGAGTTGTACTTGTGTTCATTGTTTAAGGGAAGTCATATCAATTCCCTAAGAAAGTCTCCTCTATTCAGCCTACAAGAAGGCAGGAACAACTCTAGTCACACCAGTTGTGGTTCAGATAAGGTTGATTTAAGTTCTGTACCTAGCATAATTTTATTGCTGTGTTTTTGTCGATTGTGTTTTTCAAGATCATTTATTCAGACTTTGAGGAGTAGTTTTTAATGTTATTATATACTGTAAAGTCATCAAAGGTGTTTTAGGAAGGACTTTTCTGAGTATGAGTTTGAAGCCTACAAAAACCTTTGCAAATATATATGGATTAAGGAAGATGATCAGGGTTACACATGAAAGAGAGAGAAAAAAAGAAATTTTGAAAAGTCTTTTCATGACAAGTTTAAGTAGTCTAGAAAGAGGTATAAGGGTCCATTTCATATCTACTGATTTAGAAACAAAAGGTTGAGTCCTGTGAAGCTGGGAAATGCACAGCATACACAACCTTTTCTTTATCCACCAGAAGCAGAAGCAGCATACTCTCCAGGCTTTAGAGAGCCCCAGTGTTTTGTGATTGTAGACTGTGAATATCCTCTTTCGCGTGTATATTCTTCAGTGTAAATGTCACTGAAACATTTCTGAGTTTAGTATTCCATTTAGTGTTTCCCTAAAAGCCTGATTTTGAGCTCAGCCTCTCCTGGTGGTTGTATGAGGCTTCACATCATGAAAGCTTCCTCTGACAGCAGAGGGACTGGAATTTGTTCTGCAGACTGCTGTTCAGGGCTCTTAATTGGGAGCAATTCCTGGCTGCATGGCAGGGAAATGTTCTTCTTGGCATGCGGAGGTAAATCAAAGGAGCCTGTCCAGATCTACCTTTGTGTAAATGAGAGCATGCCTCAGTCCTAGGTGTTTGTACTTGTATTTCTTTGTACTTGTACAGTGCCCTAGAGTTAAAACCCTCAGAGTTATAGATGAATAATATCAAATCACCCCTGGACTAAGCAAGAGTAAAACTTTTTATTTTATTTCTAGCTTTAAAATAAGAAATTGTGAGAAGAGATTACATTCAATGTCTAATCCTGACAGACTTCACCCTTAGAATCTTAGAATCATAGAATATCTTGAGTTGGAAGGGATCCAAAAGGATCACTGAGTCCATGCAAACAATTTGTTCTATGGCTTCTCAGTTTCCACTGCAATATGCTGGTGTTCTTGCCTAATTACTTTTCAATTAAAATAGGTAATTCTCACTTGGCTTTCTTCTTCCACTCTGAGTTCCAAGATAATGGTTCCCCACTTGGGTCAAGTGAGAGCAGCCTCAGGACTGCCCAGCTTGGTCTGTTTGTAGACACGTATGATCAGGGATGCGCTTTCCATCTGGAAGTCACTTTGGCAAGCTCTGCTTTTCTCCTGCAGGAAGGGAAACAGCATGAATACCTTCAAAACATGCACTAACTTGGACTTGGCACAGCAATACTGTGTTTTCTGTAAGTGAAAATTTTAACTGAGCAATTGCAATCAAAGATTGGCTGCTTCTCTCCACTATCCCAGTGGCATTGGATAATAGCATAGTATGAGCTGGAAGGGACCCTTCATGAGTAATTCACACAAATGAACTACTGAGTACGTCAGTGTCCTGAAGCTGATGGGCTCACAAAAAGTAAGGGGTTTCAAGAGTGGGTCTTTATAGAACATTGAAAAGCCTTTTATTTATCAAATCTCATACATTCTCTTTTATTTGTCAAATCTCATTCATTCTAATGACTAGTTCATGGTTCTTGTGCTTTGTCATGTTAATAAGTGTGGTGAATCATTTTTAATAACCATTGCGTTTCTCTGTAAGCTCTGATAGCATCTGTGGGAGACTGTGACAAATAATACCTGTTCAAATGCTGCACATGTGGATATGTATGCTTTTTTGTTTCACATCAAACATGGCTCCTTGTTCAACAACCTACTACAATTCTAAAGACTGGAAATTTTTTTTTCTTTCTTTTTTTTTTTTAAGATTATCTAGAATTTATTTATTCCTCAAATGAAGCCTTTAGCTTAAGTTACAGAAGACTGGCGTATGATCCAAAACTCATACTTTGATACTTTTTAATAAATTGGATTAATTGAGCTTCTCATAAAAAAGAAGGGGGGCACATTGCTTTATGCACGCGTGAGCGTGAAGAGTCAAACTCAGATGAGGATTTGTTCTGTACAGTGGCAGCAACCTGATTCTTTTCTGAAGCCTCTGGAGTCAGCATTTTTCTGGGCTCTTCTTGCTTCTTTCTTGGTCAAGAAGATTTTTTCAGACAAAGTTTGGTGACATGATTCCTTCCCCACCTTTTTGCTTCCTTGGCATCCTTTATACCACTCTTGGCATCCTTTGTACCACTCTTGGCATTCTCAAAAGTGGACCATTATTAAAGAGAAAAAGTAATTGTACCACCAAAACATCCTACTCTGCAATTTTTGAGTTATTCTATGCATCACTGGAGATTTCTGGGGAAAATCTTGAAGCAAGAGACACAGCTGAAGTTAAATTCAATAACATAAGAAAGGTATAAAACAAATCAGACCCTTTGTTTTCAGAATGTAAACGAAAATGCAGCATTGGGATTTCAGGGCAAACTGCCCCCAAGGGCAGGATATGTCATGAATGTGCAGTATGAGGTTTTTTGAACCTTCCAGTGAAGTGTTCTATTAACCATTGATTTTGTCATTGTATTTCCACCTATGAAAGCTAGTAGGCATGGTCCAACTTTGAGCCATCCACTGCCGGAATTTCAGCTGGCCATTAAATGTATTCAGGTAGTCATAATACAATTATCCACTTTCACTTAAAAGAAGTTAGTTTAAAATTGTCACAGACTAGTGTTTTAACCTAAAATAGTGCTAGGTCACAGTAGAACAACAGTGTTCAGGCCATTTATCTGCACAGTTTGCATTATTTTCTGTCCTCTGTAGTCACATGCAAGCGTTTTTCTCCGTTCACTTTGTGCATTCACCTTCCCATTCACAGAGGTAACAGGTGTCACCTAAAGTGGTTTCAGAGTCACCAGCTGCATATTTATGGGACTGTCTCTGAATAAAGGTGTGGGTCCTTACCAGCTAGGTTCAACAATGCCTGACTTCGGGTTTCTGACCTAAATCCTCAGCCCCATATAGGGGCTGGATGAAAGGCAAAGGAAAGAGGGAACATGACATTGTGCCCTACATTGAGGGTGGAAGATAATGAATATGATAAGGAAAAGAGTGTCCCTCTGCCTTTTCCATAATTTCATCTGAGCCAGCTGGTAAATGTTGGAGTGCCAGGAAACAACATGTGGGTTTCCAGGGATCCAGTGTTGGATTTTAACACATTTTTGTGTTGCTTATTTGCCAATGTTACGTTTTTGCTATACCAGTGGGCTCTCAACAGCACAGGAATAAGTGTATTAATACAGTTATGATTAGAGCTTTGTAGTTATGTAAAGGCAGTCTCATTTATCAGATTTTATTTCCCACCCACATTCCATCCTTTGGTTTTTATTATTTTCTTGGGTGGACTGGCAGGCATGAGTGTGAGAGGCAAGGCCTTTGTAACTTTGCACAGGCAAAATGTGTGGAAAGTGATGCCAAAGTTGCTTTGGAGAGGAGGACAAGGCAGACAGCCAGGGGGTTAGGAATGCCTGCTATGAGCTGGCATGCAGGATGTAGCTGGAGAGAGGGCTTAGGTGAGACTGCAAGAGGGAGGTCTTGGCTGGAGCTTCATTTCAAAGCTTTTTGAGCCTGGGAAGACTGGAAATGGTTGTGTGCATGCATGGCTGTAAGAGCTCCATTATTGCATAACTATCAGACAGTTCTGACTCCTGATGGGCACTGGTGTCACAGAACTCTTCAAGGAGTCTGTCTCTCTTTGTGCACAAGGTGCTGCTCAGCCCCAATGACATGTACTGAAGCTTTTATTCTTTTAAACACGTTGCAGGGATAGATAGATTTAGGCTGGGCCTAGCAGAGCTTTTCTCCCATTGCCTATCCCCCTGCTCCCTTGATGCAGTGCAAGGGAATCAGAACAACACTGTGACTTCCCTCCACCTGCTCAACCCTGTGTGCTCCTCATGAGAAACCAGAAACGAAAAGAGTGTCACACACGGAGTGAAAGTCTGTCACCTCCCTCCACCAGTGCTTTGTGTCTGTGACACGGCCTGCCATAGACCCTCAAAGGATCACATGTCCCCATCCCATCACCTGGTGCAATATGTGTGGAAAAGAAGCACCTGCTCCTTTGAAGGGTGCCTCAGGCACCAAAAATGTATTTTGGTGCCCTGTGATGGGGCAAGAAGACATTAGACTGCAGCTAAGTAAAGTGCACACCATTTTGGGGAAGCCTGAGCCAGTGGACTGAAGTACACAGAGCTGGTTTCCTCCAGAGAGGATGCAAGGGAAGGAGGGATAGGCAGCAGCATATGGCAGTTCAGCTCTGAAAAGGCACTGTGGAAACGGCAGCTCCTTATTTAGCAGAGCAGCTTCCTCTCTGGGTGCCCTGACTGGATTTTGTAGAAGACCTAATTCTTTCCTTGATAACTGAATAGGTTTGGTCTGGAAATAGAGACTCTCATGGTGCCTTTAACTGAAGATTTTTTCTGGAGTGGAAAGACACTATCAACTTCAAGGCAAATAACATATGTTTGAGAAGAATTTTAGGAGGCAGCATATCAAGATTTTAGGCCAAACCCTGAGAAAACATTTGGAAAGCATTTCAGAAGTAAGTAAATGCAAAAGATAGAATCATAGAGGGAAAAAAAATGTCCATTTACTTTCATCTGCTCTTTAGCTGGACAAAATCAAAGGAAAATCTGTGCTTAATCACGGATGTGTCTTGGAAACACCTGCAGGCTGATGCTTCAAATAACCTCCTTCTTTCTGCTCTGAATGTTCTGGAATGGGAAGCACAGGTGGGATGAGACTGGGGCTTAGGAGAAAGAGAAATTGTTTTTGTTCTGGCAAGTTGTACATTTTAGTGTCATTTGAAGCTACCTTAAGGTCGATCTTGTGCTCTGTGAGTCACCTAGAAGAAGTCATGGAGCACTGCCAGGAGCTGGCAAGCAACTGATAGTAAGTCACTGACTTAACTAGAGTGATATAGTTGGAATAGACCCAGAAGGCCAGATAGGACAAAAATAGCTTAGTGTAATTGGCAGATTTTATTTTCCTATGCACTTTTATAGCCACTCCCAGTTATTTTTCATGTTTCAAGTCAACATAAGAAGTACTGATTTTCAAAGCAAAAATTAGAGCAGGAGGCATGCTGAATATTTCTTTGAATTTTGACTTCACAGCAATAGTATACTTCACAGCTAGTCTACTATAAAATTTGCTGGCCTCACCCTCCAGAAGGAAAAAAGAAAACAAAGAGATGCTGAAATAATCTATGTCCATTTGCCTTAGGCAAAGCAGCCAGGTAATGTAAGTTCACTAAGAATAGTTGAAAAAGTGATGAGGAGAAGAACTGTTCAGGGAATGGAAAGAAGTATAAATTTTTCTAGGGAAAGAATGCACTTTTGGCTTTAGGGTTTATATAGTGCCCCCAAGTTCTACTTCTAGGCGTTGAATGACAGAGGAAGTAAAACTGGGCAAGGCTAACTAGAGAGGTGTGCTCAAAATTTGTAGTTATCTCTTGTCAGGGTGAGCCTTATGTCCTCTGGCATTAGTATTGAATTTCAGCAGACCAAATTTTGAAAGGTTTTAGAACTAAGGAAAATGAAATGAGATAAATCTGTGGAGGGAAAAGAAGTTGAGGGATCATAAAAAGTGCTGACAGTTAATTTAGTAAACTGAAAGCCTCAGGGGTACATGCGCTACCTAGCAGTAGGAAAGAAGCCTAATCAAAAGAAAGGAAGTTTAATACCAGTCCTTGTCCTAGAAGGTAAACAATTACATGATAAAGAGGGCATGTGGAAGGTTAAATGTAACTATTGCAGATAGTCATCAGAAGTTTCAAGTGGTGAAATATTCAGAATTAAACAGAAAGAAATGAGAGATTTAAGATAGCCTTTATTGGAACATAAAACAACTAATTGAAAAAGGTTTTAAGAAGAATAGATATATGTTAGCAAAACAGAGTGACTCTAAAATAAATTATGAATGTACCAATTACATAAGTTTGCTCGTTCTGTTTGTGAAAGCACATTCTGCATTTTATAATAACCTCTGACCAGATTTATTTTCAATGGATCAAATGTGATTCAGCTCCATGAAGGAGCTGAAAATGTGTAAAGGGATAGCAATAACTTACACCATTGCATCTTGGAATGTGTTCCTTAATATGCAATATCCTCCAGATTAAATAGCCAGATCTTCATCTGGCTTCTGGTTTGTTTGTTTACAGACTTTCAGGTATGAAAAATCTACATTTGACTGTGTACAGATGCATTTGAAAAGGCATTTGAAAAGCTGGACAGCTATTTAGCTGATACAGTTCTGTGGACATATTTTGTACGTACAGACAAGGAGGTAGTGAAAATGTAACCTTAAATACAACTTATTTCTGCCACTGTTTTGATAATTTAAAGAGCTGTTAGTCACTGCTTATTGAAAGTATAAGGAGAGCTTTGTTTGTTGCCCTGTGTTCTAATAGTTACTCAGCAGCCCTGTTGGGCTGGCACACTCAGCGGCGAGCGAGGATGGAGAGTAGATGACACCAGTGCACAGACCAGACATGAAAAGTCAGGGTCAATCTCAGCTTCTGAACCAAGCACCAAAGAAAGCTTCCCAGGTAGGAAGATAATTAAAGTATTGTTTCAAAAATCAATTTCAAGGCCTGTGGGGATGAGATCACAATAGCTTTGAATGTAGGGCCCAGGTAGATAAATTTCAAGTCATTGTTTCCAAAATGCAACTTCAGTAATCCGTATTAGTCAACTTTTGTCTTCATGGCTTAGATTTGATGGCTAAAATTGGGATGACGTTTTGCAATAGGTAACAATTGCAGGTCAATTATTTAGAATATATGACAATGACTGCTGATTTATATAAGCTGTTTTACATAATGTAATTATGCAGGTGTCTGCAGAAAGAAAAATGGACCTGGTAATAAGGAGCTGGAACTGATGCACGGTGGGTTGATACTGCAAGACATTTATTTGGGGTGAAAGGGTCTCTTATAAGAGGAAAAGTATGTTGCTCTAGCAAAGAATAGCTTGGAGAGAGAGTAAAGAAACTGCTCAAAAGGAGAAGAGATCTGCCTGATCATGGGAGGTAAGAAAAGATAGTGCAAGTAACTCGTTGGCCTTTTCAGTATTAGGAAAGCAGCGGAAACTAATGGCTAACAGATAAAGGTGTTTTATTCATGCTTTAGAAAAAAATGGAGCTCAAGATTTGATTGAGGGGATCACTCCTTAAAAAGTGGCATGGACATAAGAGCAGATTTCTGTAAGGAAGGTGCTCAGCAACAACTACGGCATTTTCAAGAGAATTTGGAATGAATGTGTCTGTAACTTGTGTAAAATTCCTCCCCACTGTCTGTCTGGGATGACTTGACTGGGGTTGTGGAGTTGTCATTGCTCCTGTCTTTCTGGGTTGGAAATAAAGTTGTTAAGGAGTGTGAAATGAGGTGGAAATGAGGCAACATGTTGTCTGTTCTCTCACCTTGTCCCCATCTCATCCCTGTAATCTGAGAATTCAGTACTCAAGAAGTCTCCTTTGTAGTGGTTTTCATATTGCTTCCTCTTCTTCCTCTCATTTGGCGGAACCACACAGAATCCAATACGTTGTGCTGAACCATTGATTCACTGTGTGCAAAATCACCACTCTGAAAATCTCAACAGGTTTACATGCAAAAAGACATTCTGCATCTTTCTGTATGAAGAATTAAAACATCTTCTTAATTTAGGTGCATGTAGCCTGTCTGTACTGCAAGACTTCTTCTGCAGTTTGTAGCTGTGTATTTATATATCTTCATGAGAGTCTGACAAACACACAATATCCAGGCATTCCAACACAGCTACCAGTGAGTGCTCACATGATGCCTGTACATACAGTATGAAAAGTAGCTTGCTTTACTCTCATAGACTGGCAAATTAAGTGGTCCTGATTTTTCTGTCACTTTAACAAATTCCCAGTTTTGTCATGTCAGTGGGAATGTAGACTATGCATAAAACAGAAGCAGGAGGCCAAACAAAAGCATGAGATTCTAGCACATGAAAAGGTATTAGGTGGTTAGGTTTAATTTATTTTTCATAGCTGGGCTTTGATTTCATATAATTACAATGAGTAGTAGTGTTTCTAGGGTTTGGAGGAAACTAGGAATTTTTTACTGCCGTTCATAGAGGATGCATTTTAGTTTAAAATGCTTCTACTTTACCAGTCCAGGATCAACAAGGCTATTTGCTATTTTTGGAAAACAGCATTTATCCAGCAGCAGAAGAGGTAACACCAATTGACATTAACCCTTTCGCTGGCTTCTCTTTTTCTGTTTGGCTCTTGGGTGCGTGTATGTGCTTTGGAAGGATAAGGACCATCAGGTTTTCCATAATGACATTGTGTGGCCAAGGTATCTCTCCTCCAAAAATAGGGATGTCTGTTAATATGCTCTGCTTTTCAACCTGTACACATGTTCATACACACATTATAACTACAGCCAGACTTATTTCCAGCTGGTCCCCATCACAAGTACCTTTGTATGAGCAGACACCTGATCAAGCTACAGACACTGGAAATTCACATGCACAGGCTGGGTACACGCAAAAGCAGTATCTGCAGTAACCAGTATCTGCAGTGATCGCATTTAACTGAAGAATTAAAGAGTTATCCTCTGTAAGGCAAATTTCTGAATGTGTTCAGCTTTGGTAAAACAGGAAACATTTAGTAATAAATATAGCTGCCTAATGTGAATCTTACGGAAACTTCTTCCATGATAGTGTTTAATTACAGAAAATTTCAGGTTTACGTGCACCAAAGCACGGTAGAAATTCAGTGGTTTTTTTTAAAAGTGTTTCTGCTGTTTCAGTGAGTATCTTCTCTGTCTACATGGAGAGATCTGCTGATCCACAGCACTGACTTTTGAGGTAAGAGTGCCATACTTTAAAAAGTTATGAATATGGAGGATCTTTTATCTCTGCCAAGAGATTAAAAATAAACCCCCAAAGGCTCTGTGTGCAAAGATTCTCAAAGGACCTGTTTACCTAGGGTAGTTCTGGTTGCCCAGAGATGGCTCTTTTAGATGTACTAGCACATCATTCTCGGCATCCAGCTGTTGCTGTTGTGCCTCAGATATCCCTGTGCTACCCTCAGATATCCCAAGGTGTCTCAAATGGCACTGGGTGTCTCTGTGCAGGTACCAGATTTAAGCTGCTTATTTGCACTGGAAGCCAGTGGGAGCTGATGACTGAATTGACCCTCCTTGGTGCTTCCTGGCCTTGTGCTCCTGAGGGCTGGTTTTGGGGACCCATATGCATTTTGTGTCACACATCTCATGCCTGTCATTTCCCTACCTGTGGAGGGAAATATATGGATATCTGGATAGATATGCATATGCGTGGGAGAAAATAAAACATTTTCGAGGGGAGTGCTTACATATACTTAAACATGGGCTTAGTACCAGTTATGCATTTACTTGGCAATGGTTTTCTTAGGTGATATAGCAGACTGGAGTACTGACTCTGAGACAGGGAGAGAGCTTCTTATAAGTTGCTTGGCACTTGCTAACTTACATGAAAAGTGTAGGGATTCAGCATATTCTTGAATTAGGCTCTAAAATCACGAAGTATCTGCTTTATACCATATTTATCTCTATCCTTTTATCCTTCTCCTCTTCCTTCACACTGTAATTACATGTTTCTTTTTGATTTAGCAGTTGTAAGCATAAAACCACCAAGTGGTTTTAGTTTATGATCATATTTTATCTCAAAACAGTACCATTTACATTTCTTAGCTGACCACAAGAGGTTTAGCTAAGTGCTTTCTCTCTCCCACTCTCTTTCTGTAAACCCATCTGTGTTTGCTCATGTCTCATATTTATTTCACACTTTGTTTCCCTTCCAGATCATGAAGCTATCCTTTACAGCCACAAAAACATCTCTATAATGATGACAGAGACACAGAAATTCATCTTATGAATGGGGTTTACTGTATAGGACTGGTAGGATCTTTGCAGTTCTGTCCAGCAAGCCTTCCAGGAGCACCCTCCACTCCAGCTCCTCAAAAGCCTCAAAAGGATGGACCTCTGTAGAACCCAATTCCATAGCCCATTCAATTCCTGTTGATTCAGTTGAAGCTAGGCTTTTGGAATATGATGATACACTTCAGGACAAGGTTTCTGAGACCACATGGGGTTTCAAGTTCCTGTCAGGGTATTGAAGTATTCACCAGCCAAATAAAATTTTGCTGTTGGGAAAGGGACTGTCTGAATGGCAGAGCTGTTGCTTAATCAGAATCAAACGAAATGATTCTGTATCATTGAGCTACTGAGACTGAATGCATTAAATAAAATAAGGTCATTTAAAGTGTAAAATAAATAATACAAAAAGAATTATGCAGTACAAATCAGATTACATGCATTCCTTTCGAGCATCTTCATTAAGTAGCTGTTAGCTACTTATTTGCCGATCTTTATTCAGATTTTTAGATGCTGATGTCTGTGCTTACTTTTTACTCAATGAGCAAGCAAATTGGATATGAATTCATATTTTATGAGACATCTTTTAATTAAAAATTTTCAGGAGGAGAGAGAATGGAAGTTATTTTGTTCCTTCTTTCTTCAGTGTATCTTTTGTACTAACAGTAAAGGTTGGTTGTTAGCAAAAAAACAATAATGGAATAATGAAGTTTTGTTTGGAACAATTTGTTTGGAAATGTCCTAGGACCAGTAAAATTGAGGTAGATAAATCTTGGGTGTTCTGCTGTATTGCATGATGCAAATATACAGAGCTGTTGATCACACAAGCCTTGTGCCTGAGAATCACTTCTATTCACTGCCATCACTGTGGAGGAAGACAAAAGAGTTTTTGTAGAGACCATGCTCCAGATTCTTCAGTGTAGTAGATAAACCTTGTATTTACCAAAGTACAGGCTTGGAATAGAGCTGGAGCCCAGCTTTTATGTTAGTACCTATGAAACGCCTCCATTCTGTGATCTTTCTCATTTAGCTCAACATCCATCTTTTTTCCCCTGACTATGTCAATACTGCAGTGCCCTAGCAAACACTACCTGATGAGTTAGACCACTTTATTCATCTGCAGAGCACCTTCCAGGGAGCCTCCTTTGACAGTCAGGGAGCATAGTTGGAAAGAAAAAGAGATGCAAAATTATTCCTACACTTGCCAGTCTCCAGCTTCTTTGAGAGCCCGTCAGATCTTCTGGCAACACAAGAAAGTGAGAGCAGCTTTCCACTGCTCAGTGAAACAGTCATGGATATCCTCTCAGCTGCACAATGAACTGGCCAGTCAGGTAAAGGTGGAATAAAGAACCAGCTTCCTCAACTCTGGTGGCCCAATTCACGGTTTTGGTCACCGTCCTGTTCTCCATTGGCAATACTAATAATAAACTTTATTATTTTATTTATTATTATAAATATATTTTATTTATTATATTTATTATCTATCTATTATAAATTTATTTTTATAATATATTTTATATATTATATTTTATGCATTTATATGTTTTATGCATTTATGTATTTTGCATAGTACCTCACAATTAGCCTCTCCCACAGAGCGCTGCAGTAGGAACCTGCAGGGGGAAGTTAAAACCAATGAAGCAACCATGAATGAGGCCTGGAGTGAAGTCTTAAAACACTTCCTGAATAAGGCCAGTGGGTTAATTACCTCCTGAGTTTTTAATGTGAGCACCACAGACTATGCAGCTCGTGGAGCCTTCCTCATGGAAGGCGAAGGCCAGCTGGCAGTGAACTGAAGTAACTGGAAATTCCACATCATCTTTCTGATGGTAATAAGATTCAAAGCATGACAGCACAGGGGAAGGAACCAGCAGCTTTGGAGTGTGCCAGAGATACTGGGATCTGGCAGTGATTTATTGTTTGTCTCACTTGCAGAATAATGTATGCCTTATGAGTAACAACATGTCCTTTTGCTGCATGAAAATAACTGCTTAGAAACAAAATCGTACCAGTAGTGGTGATGCTGTAAAATGAATTCCTTACTGGTATTTTATCCCAACGTGTCTGTGTATTTGCCAGTATTGCAAGTAGAATGGTGGCGAGCAATCTGGCAGAAACTGAGGGACTTCTGAACAGAGGAGAGTTTTCTCATGGAGAACAGGAACTGTTCATTTGCTAGCCCAATGGCAAAAACAATGAGTGAATGAATGGCCACCCTGAGCATCCTTTAAAGGTCTGGATTGTTGTCACAGTGTTGATGTTATTTACTGCTTTCACTGCCCCAAGAGCTCACCTTATTCAGTGGTACATATAAACCTATTGGGTCAAAAACCTCCAGACTGTGGAGCTGGTCTTGGAATTGAGCTTCTCACACACCTGTCATTATAGCAGTTCTCTGGAAGTGTTACATCAGAGCATGTCTGCATGACGTCTGGTCTACCAGGGTTCTCCAGCAAGATATCAGTGAAATGTTTTCATCTATTGCATACATCAATAATTGGCCTGTCAGCCTCCCTCTTGTATCTGTTCCACTGTATTTGAAAGGAGAGGTGACTTATGAAGGATTCAATATGATTGCTGAAAATACTATATTTTTTCAGCAATGATATTGAATCTTTCGTAAGGATTGCTTCATATCCATTGCTGATTACTGGATCAGTCATATTTTACCTGATTTTAAAGCCATCATCTTCACAGTGGAATCCATCCATTCCCACTGTATTGTGTAAATAAATCCGTTGAAATTTTATAGAGAGCAAAGTCTTAAAAATGCTAACATCCTCAGTCAGTGAGCTGACTGAAATAATTGCATTAGAGAAAGTGCAAAGTTTTCTGATCATTTTGGTTCTTTATTAAACATTAAAACTGGTAACATTATCAGATGATACTTTGAGTGAGTGTGTTTAGTGAATTTAGGTGTTTCTCTTCTGAATACAGCAATGGCAATTCAGTGGAGGGGAAAGTGGGTTGCTGGTAAGAGAAATTGCGTAGATGCCTTAGACTATTACAGGTGATTTTCATCCTCTTCAATAGCAGGGTAAGAATGTGGAAAAGTATCTGCAAACCCAAACTGCAAAAGGCCTCTTTCTACCTGTTTGAGGGGAAAAAATATAAACTGTCTCCCACCTTTCCAGGAACCAAGGGAAACAGTGCTTCTACACAGATGCTGTGGCTTTGTCCTGTCAGCTTTTGTTGGGAAAGTTGATGTTGCTACCACATTTGTCTAGGAGGAATTCACGACAGAAGATGTAATGAAATTGACATTTCAGAACAGAATTTTATGCTAAATTTATATAAATACACGAGGGGTTCTTTGTTAGTCATAGTATTAGTTTTCCTATTTATTTGAGCACAAATTTTAATTTTTTAATTTGCTTCAAGCTGCTGCAGTATTTCCAGTTCACCACAACTGAAAGCTGTGGTGATGTAGATGTTCCTGGTTGAAGCCTGCACAGAATAGAAGTGAAGGGCTCTGGGAACTTCTGCTCCAGGCAGTGATGGTCGTTCCTTGTGGAAACACAGGTTGTATACAGAGCAATATCTGGAACACCTTCTCATTTAAAAACACATCTGGAGGTCAGGATTCCTGAATTTTGTCCACAGAAGGTAGGGCAGGTAGTTCTTGCTGCTCCAAGCAGCAGTTGTTAGCACTGTGTCAGTATTCCCAGTGCTCAGTGTGGGCATCGTGCCACAGAGTTAAGAACCCCCCTCTGTTTAGGAGACACCTCATCCGAAGGCTCTGGAACCACAGCCATATTAATCTTGTGCAAAAGGTGTGTGTCACTGTGAGTGTGGGTAGGGATATTGGGACAAGGCAGAACAAGCTCTGGGGACACGAGATGTGCACAAAGAGAGTGATGAGCTAAAGTGAACAGACTTTAGGACAGGAGCTATCCTTTCACCATAGTCTCTCTGAGGTAATTCTATTGCATGTGGTGTTTTGTTTGATCCAGTTCCTGTTCACTCCAACCATGGATTAAATACACAGTCTTAATGAGTCTAAATTTAAAAGATATTCTATGCAGTGATGTTAATAATTAACTACAATCATGTTAAATTCAGAGGCAGAATTGTGTTTAAGTAGAGATGGGAATATTTTTGAGGTCAGTGCACAATTGACTTATGAAACACACATGAGAGCAAGAACGTCATCTGCAAAAAACCCATGAAAACACATAAAATCCTGTATTCACTAATTCAAGCTAACAAGAGAAGCAAGATGCATCTGTATACAATTTATATTTTCTGCAAAGGATTTCACGTGGAAATTAAAAAGGCTTGGTCTACATCTGAAATCTGTGAGCAGTTAATAAAGCATTTATTCATGGAATCATTTAGCTTGGAGAAGTCCCTTAGGATCACTGAGTCCAGCCGTTAACCCAGCACTGCCAATTTCACTAATCATGTCCCTGGGTGCCATGTCTGCAAGACCTCCAAGGATCTTGACTCAACCACTTCCTTTAGTGGCCTGTTCCAATGCTTGGTAAGACTTCCAGTTAAGAAATTTTTCCTAATACCCAGTGTAAGCTTCTCCTGGCACAATTTAAGGCTATTTCCTCTCATCCTTTCACGTTCAGTCATATGTATCTAACAACCATTCACACAAGCCTGTGAATGGCCCTGAAAGAGACATAAGGACAGGTACAGTTATTAGGAAAAATACCCCAGCAAGTCTTTATGAACTTCTGAATGTGAAACTGGGCCTAGAGTGGCATCACACAGTCAAACCTTCTTATTTCTAGTCAGAAAACTATATTCTGTACAAAATCAAGCATATTAATCATGTGGGTGGGAAGCTGCTAAGTATAGAATTGCAAAAACCAGTAGGATGGATCAGAAAGAAAAGATCAGTGTTAGGAGCAGAGCTCGTGTTTAAAACTGCTTTTTCCCCCTGCAGTGATGCGCAGACCAACTGGAACACTTAACTGATAATTCTGTGATTTTCAAAGACACCAAAACTTGTTTGGTTTTTTTGTGCTTCCTGAATTTTGACAACAGAAATGAGACAATCTGTTGAATTTCCTGGGTGAGAGGGATAAACAATGCTGTTTTAAAATACTGCAGTCTGTCACTTTTGCATTTGATAGTGCCATTCACATTGTATCTTAGGCCAGCTGTGGGTATGTAATCATGACTGGAGCAGATACTTTAAAACTGAATTTTGATAATTCTTTCATTCTTATATGTTATTTTTTATTAACAATCTAAGAACAGGGAAAGAAATATTTCAGATTGGCAACTAACTCATAGTACCTTATCTGAGTGGCTGATTAAATGGTGTACTAACAGGATTAATCAGTAAGGCTCCTAAAATAAACTTGTGAGTGATTCATGGAAGAATAAAAACTTCACCATCTAGTGGCTGCCAGTAAGGTCAAAGGTACCATGTTCACAGGGCTCAGTCTCTGACCAAGGGAGTGCAGATATAACACATTTTAATTTCGGGCTCTTGACACTGTATGCTTAATCCAAGGTTAACAGCAGTTAACAGCAACCGGATAAAACAAATCTGCATATACAGTCTAATCTTCCCAGAGTCTGGGAGGTACAGCCCTGCTCTGAAGTCCCTTCCCTTTAGCACATCATCGACTTGGAGCATATTTGGAGTCTGTTCAGTTGTTCAGGAAATATGAACTGAGGATGAAAGCACATTTTACAAACCTGGTTTTCTGATAACCAACTGAGGGTTAATTCACCTGAAAAATAAAGCATGGTTTGAACACAATGCTCTGTTTTATTGTAAGTAGTAATAATTCTGTGGGGAAAAAAAATTCAGCCTAATCCTTGCAGTCTCTGCTTGTTTTTTATTCATAGTTCTGTTTAAATTAAATACATGTTTTAGGACCTTTGTGAAATCTTGAAGCTTGCTAGCCTGAACAGAATTCTGTAATTCTGGGTAGAATGCAAAAGTAAGCTGTGCTTCCTCTGTCTGTATTTTACCTAGCGTGTCTGCCTTTGTCTGCTGTGCAACTGAAGTGTGCAAATAGCTTCTTAGAAATAATAGTTCAGTGCTATTTAGGGTACAAAGATAAATGGGCACCAAAAGCTTGTGGAAGTGCAGAATAAGATTGAGTTTAGCTATGAAGATACAGCTAAAGATCCCATACCTTCATGTAGGTAGTTGAATCAAATCCCCGATTTCTTAATGACATCATGATGTTCATAGTTTTACTATACAACTCTGGCAAGTGCAGTGACACAAGATAACTCATAATCTGTCTAATGGAGACAAATAGCTATGGGTGTATGTCAGAATAATTAATGTTGAGTCAAGTTAATTTTTTCATTTAACAAATTGAATTGTTTCAGCTAATTATGTAGTGTGGCCTAAATGTGATGAGGGATGTTCAGAAAAGAAAATTATTACTTTTTTCTTCCACTGAATTAATGAAAATATTAAGGAAAATATACCCTCAGAGTATGCAACAATGTCCAGCTTCACATGCTGAATTTTGCAGCCTTCGTTACAGTAAGAGTCTCCTGGGCTTCTTGGACTGACTAATGCAGTGTCCTCCTCAAGGCCCCCAAAACACTTTCTGGAGAAGACTATCTTGGCTGTTGTGCTCCATACCTGTACTCCTTCTTTCTCTGTTAGATGGGGACATCTCAGCTAGGTGTGTAAGGTGGTGTTCCTGCTTCTGTTACTCTGATGAAACAGATAAAATGAAGGTCTGTTCAGAATTCAAGTACCTTTTCAACTTCTTGAGTTACTGCCTTCCCTAAGCAGGGGCTTAGGAGGTTAGGGATATTAAAGTTTATTTATAATAAATACAGAAATATGTAAAATTTGACTGTGTCCAAGTTGCAGTTCCCCTGAAAGGAGAGTGTAGTGATGTGACATTCAGTCTCTTCTCCCAAGTACCAAGAGACAGGACAGCAGGAAACAGCCTGAAGTTGTGCCAGGGGAGGTTTAGATTGGATATTAGGAAGGATTTTTTCCCTGATAAAGTGGTAAGGTATTGGAACAGGCTGCCCATGGAAGTGTGTGAGTCACCATTCTTGGAGGTATTCAAAAGACCATAGATGTGGCACTCTGGGACATGGTTTAGTGGTGGACTTGGCAGTGTCAGGGGGATGGTTGGACTCAGGGATCCCCTAAGGATCTTTTCCAACATAAATGATTCTACAATTCTGTGATAACAAGTATGTAGGGAGCCGTAATCATGTTCAGTGTGGACAAACTCAGAAGCTAATTCCCCAAATCCCATAGAGTCTGCCTTCTAGACTAAGCTGCATCTGTTTTACCATATCCTCCCAGTCCCCTTTTCAGTTTTGTTTTGTTTTTTGTTGGGGTTTGTTTTGTTTTGCTTTTAAATATGTGTGTTTCTCACACCCCATCTGTTTTGCATTTTGTAAGCCTCGTGGGCAGGTGCTTTCCTCTCCGTGTTTCCACAGTGACTGGCAAGGACTCATTATTGGGAGTCCAAGCTCTGCTAGACTGTAGTAAGTACAAATGTATGGTCAATTGCATTGTGTAAGGTTCAGTAATAAAGTGATTGTGTGTGCTGTGATTTATAAATCACATCACAGTAAGAAGTGGGAACTGCTTTGGTCCCAGGCAGCAATGCCAGGTTTCAGCACATCCCTGACTGGAAATGGCTGAGCACTGCAGAACAGATTCACTGACTCAACTCTCACTGGAATTGAGAGAAAACATCTTGTGATCACCCTAATATATGTTTCACGGTTGTGGCTTTGAATTATGACACAATTACCTGATCTCTGTCAAAATGTGTTTCATTTCGCAAAGGAAATCTTGAATTATTAATTATTAAAAGATGTCAGGGCTTCCTCTTGTTACTGTAGCACAAATGTAAACTTTCAATACTTTGTAATTTACAGCAGCAGTTAAAAAGAGGCTGTTCCCAAAATCATGGAGTAGTTCAAGTAGAAAGGGACCTCCAGAGTTCATCTGATTTATCTGCCACTGCTTAGAGTGACATCAGCTAGAACAGGTTACTTGAGCCTGTGTCCAGATGGGTTTTGAATACCCCCAAGGACAGAGCCTCCATCACCTTTCAGCATTCTCTTTCAGTTTGACCACCCTCAGAGTAACAGCTTTCTTCTGTTCAACTACACAAAGACCCCTGAATTCACCCTGTTTCCCACCCAGGCCCATCAGAGCCACCTCATCAGGCTGGTTTGTCAGAACAGGTGTGAGTGCTCTGGCCATGACCCTTTCCTGCACCCTCATTTATGTGCACACGCTTTAGGTGGCCACCCTTCCTCACAAGGTCTCTCCTGCCATGGTACCCTGCAGTCTTTGCTCCACCACTACCTGCCTTCCATCACTGTTTTCAAGCTCTCCTTGCCAGGCTGCTCAGCCTCTTGGTAGGGATGATTTTGCCCCATTTTTCATTCTTATCCAAGGCAGCTTGAGACCAGAGGAACCACATGCAGAATCACATATGACTTGGATGCAGCGATACTGATAGAATGGAATAATGAGGAATGTTTGTGTGAAGAGCAGTTCTGGGAGCAGGCAAAGTGAAAAGGCAGTAAGCAGAGAAATAGCCCTCTCTCCACTGAGGAAATAATTCAATAAAAAGAAGAATATGAGGCAGTTGTATGCTTCTGACATTTATTGAATCTTTAAAACCTTTGATGAGAAATACCTGTATTGTGAAGATCTCAGCTGGCTGCTACTGACAAAATGGGGCTGAGCGTGTGTGTGTGTGCAGACATATGCATGTGCATACACAGATGGCCAAAGAAAGTACTTCTTAATGAATAAAAATTGTTTGACTATACTTAAAAAAAAAGAATCCACACAATGTATGACCCACCCTGTTTATGATCCTCAAACTGAAATATTCATACAGCATTTCTCCCACAGCACTTCAAAATTATGAACAACAAATATAGAGTCAAATTCTGTCCTTCATCCCTGTGATGGGCAGCTTATTCCAGACTGTGTTTTAATAGTCTTTCTACTATTTAATCTGACACATGGGTGCATGAAATGCCAACTGGATGATAATGTAGTATCATTTCTGGAAGTATTGGCTTTTAATGTTAATCTTCAATGGGATCCTTTACTGCAGGCATGTGCATACATTAGATAACCCTGGCATGCAGAGAGTATTTTAAGACCTACATAATTTTGAAACACCCTTTAATATTTAGTGGAAGTCATGATACATTCCATGCACATAAGATCAGAAGCAGACCTTCCAGGCTTGTTTTACTTCTCAGTATAGATGCCAAATTGGGAGCCCACTGTATTTTGGTTTTCTATAGGACAGTTAAAATGGCACCACAAGCTGTTCCACTGACATCTGAGCCCAGTCTTAGGCAGTTAGCTCACAAAGTGGAAGTGCCAAGGAAAATAAGAAATAGGACCGTCTTCACATGTTCATCTTTTAATCTGAGATTAAATATGAGATTTACAAAACAAATGCTGCCAACTATTACGGATTCTGGGATGTTGAACCGTGATGTCAGAAAATTCATTGTAGTTACTGAACTCCAGTATCTGGTGCTACCTGCACTGTCCAGAATCAACCTGTTAAATCACAGGCAACTTTAATTTGTAACTGCTTCTCTCTCACTTTCTGTTTATCCACTGATGATTAAAGAAAAGAAAAGAAAAAGCTGCATTCTTAAGCCTTAGATTTAAGCAACATCATTTTACATCCACAAAATAAAAGACTAACCCTCTGTAATTCATGATTTTGTAGCAAACAACATGCTTACAGATTTTCACATTGAGTTAGCTGCTGCTTAGAAGGAAGAAGAGGTGTATATAAGATGAGATTCAAAGCAGTTCTGTGAAATGTATCTAGCCCCTTCATGCAACAACCTGCTACACGGGGGAGAGGAAAAAACAAATCCTGGCCTTGATGTCAAAACAATGTAAACTCCTTTTAGTATGTTGACTTGTGGAACAAGTGAGGCATGAAAACAAAAGCGCAGAGCCCTCAGTAGTGACAGTGAATATTTTATCTTACCAAGAGGAAGCAACAAGAGGCCAAATCCTTAAAGCATATGCCATGCTGACAGTGTGCTCTCGCTGTGACAGTAATGGTATTTGCAATCCCAGCTGTACTCAAGCCTGTGCTGTAAAGGTACCCATTCCTCAGAGTGTGTGTTGCCCTTTACTGGCCCTTAGCCAGATGAAGGAGCTCTTCTGTGTTGCTCATGTTGCTCTGTAGAAACGGATGTTTAAACAATTATTTCTCTTCCCCAAAGTGAAATTGGAGAGATTTTGGCATCGTTAAGCTCTTCTGAAATTTTCACGGTGCTGAAAAGTATCTTTAGGTGACTGTAGCTTTTTGTACGTAAAGCAACCATTCTCTGCCTTTTTCCAAATATCTGATGTAAGTGTTGTTCTGAAATTCAGGGGCTGGATCATCATAGAAATGTTGAAGCAAAAGTACCACTGTTACTGCAGTGTTGTCGTTCGAGAGTGGTTGGTAAGAATGTTTAGAGGGTGATTCAGGGCTGTGACTAAAAGTATTCACGCGTCTCTGTCAGAGATCGCTTTGACTAAGTCTAATGAGCTAAGATTTGGTGAGCTGATTCAGGATAAAGGAAGCTGCTCCTCTGGGAATGTGTTTGAATGTGTATGCTCTTCCCAGCACCCATTTGTTTGTTGTTCTCTCATGGTGGAAACATGAGATTCAGAGGGAATGTTGCTTATAAATTATGGAGTTACTGCCTCATGATTACCATTCTGTCATCAAAAATGTCAGCTTATCCTTCACTAGTCAGCTCTTGCAGCTTTTTGTCAGTTTCTCCATCCTTTGCTTAAAATTGTTCCTCATCACTGCATCCATTCCCAGCCCAGGTCTTTGTGTGGAGACCCAGTCATCCTACACTGACTTCTTGTTTCCTACTTCATATTTGAGCAATTCAGGAAGTTTTGGGTGATTCACAAATGTGATTATATGGTAGCATTTCAAGACATCCCAGTATCACTTTAGAGAGACAGTTTTGAAGAATGCATGTGGTGAGCTTTAGAGAAAGTAAGGAAGCAATGTGGATTGTGGTGTGGTAAAGGAGGGATAAGCAGGAGGCACAAATTAAATCCTGGAATTATACATGATTCCTTCTAAATGTGACCAGTTGGGTTCTGCACTATCCAAAAGTAACCGGGTCACTTCCAGCTTGGCTTCATTCTGAGGTTTGATCTCCTTTTTCAGAGCTGCTGACAGGCTGCTTGGAACCCTGTCCACAACTGCAGCCAAGCCCACAGCAGAGTTTTCAGAAGTTCCAGGCTCCCAGGCAAGCTCTAGTTTCAGAGCTTGCCCTCAGCTCCCATATATTCATTGCTATTGCTACCTAGGCTTGGTGAATTTAGGTTTGGAATTACCCACATTTCTGCCATCACATTTCTGACTGCATTGTAAGTGTCCATTTTATCCTCACCCACCTTATAGGCTTTTTGTAATAGGAACATAATGTAGATGGGTCAAAATAATCAAAAACCCATGTGCAACTAAGTTTTTTTTTTTTAAGTTGCTAAACTGTAAATTGCCATTTATCCAAATGACTAGATTTCCCTTCTAGTATGCCTTGATGTCAAGGATATAGCTTGATCCTCTAGAAATTTCTAAAAATGGTAATACACTGGTTTTGTTTCCATTCAGTCACTAACTAAACCATCTACAAGTAACAGCATAGCTTCTGACTTGATTGTAGTGTAAGTTCTTTCTCCAAATGACTATCCAGCAGATAGTCCTAAAATAATGGGGGGAAAAGGAATGCCATAGAGAAGAGTTTCTTATGAGGGGAGGGGATAGGATTGTTATCATTTAAGAGTGCCCTATTTTCCTTGTAATTTTAAAATTCTGTTTTACAGATAGACTTTCTGGTCAAGCTCCAGATGCTTTTGTTTGAGTAGCTTCAACCTCCCTATGGACTCAACAGATGTACCACGAAATGGCATTGCTCACTGGGAATGCAGATCCTGAGTTCAGCTCCCGCTCCTTCAACAACTTGGAAAACCTGTGTGAAGTGCAAACCAAGAAAGGATTCTTCTACAAAAAGGCCAAACTTCTGCATCCTGGAGAAGACCTGTGCTGCTTAGCCCGCTTGGATGACCGGTCCAGGTTTGTGATTATCAATGTAGGTGGTATTAAGTACAAAATTCCCTGGACCACCTTGGAGAACTGCCCCTTGACCAGGCTTGGGAAGCTAAAATCTTGCAACAATTATGATGAGATCATGGACATCTGCGATGATTATGATGTTAGCTGCAATGAATTTTTTTTTGACCGTAATCCTAGTGCCTTCAGAACGATCATGACATTCCTGACAGCTGGGAAGCTGAGGCTTCTCAGGGAGATGTGCGCTCTTTCATTCCAGGAGGAGCTGGTGTACTGGGGGATAGAAGAGGACCACCTGGAGTGGTGCTGTAAAAAGAGATTGCGACAGAAAGAGGAAGAGGCAGCTGAGGCCAGGCTGTTTGAAAGGGAGATGGTGTTTCATGAAGCTACGCAGTGTGCCTTCCAGGACAGCAGCCGACTGAGTCTGTGCATGCGAAAGCTCAGGGATATGGTGGAGAACCCCCACTCAGGGATCCCAGGAAAGATCTTTGCTTGTATTTCAATTTCTTTTGTTGCCATCACTGCTGTCAGCCTCTGCATCAGCACCATGCCAGATGTCAGAGAAGAAGAGGATCGGGTAAGTACAGCTTTTCTTGGGGTAGAGTGTGTTTTGCACTGTTGTCTCCTCAGGAAAGGTGACAGGCAAAATCACTCCAGCAGATACGCAGGTACTGTGTTCAGTATATATTCAGATGTGGAGGCTGGGTAGAGCACAGAAAGCGTTATGTCACTTAAAACTGAGGGAAGATTGGGCCAAACTCTGCCCTGCCAGCCCAGTTTAGTCAATTCACACCAGCAGATTGCCTTACCCACCAGATTTGTTTTCTGACATGTCTAACCAGATGACAAACTAGCTACTCTGGGGATGAAAACCAGCCTTTCTTGTGGTTTAATGTTTTGAGGTTAGGTTTAGAGCTAACAGATCAATTTTCCCCAAAGGTACTTTAACAATTTGAATGAACTCTCAGTGCACCAGTGTAAAAACCACATTTAAAGAATTTTGATGCTATAGGGTGATGTAAAGGCCAGGGAAGCTGAGGCAGCAACTTAACAGCAGAAACAAAGCAATTGTCCCAATTTTCAGACCTGCTTAGTATTCTCAAGCGCAAACTGTGGATGATTCATGCCCTTGAAAATCAAATCTTACAGATATTTTGTTTATTCTTTAGTTCATCAAATTTCCTAAGGGTTTAGTCCCTTTTTTGTGCAAGCAGTTCACTTCCCTAGGATTAATTGTATGTAGGCCAGTGAGAGCTCATCTGAAAAATAGTAGAGGAGGACATTCACATTTTCTTCACATCCGTGCTGAAATGCAATCTGAGGAGTTGGGGGTGGGGACATTTTGAAGAATTCATGCCCTCTCTAGTTTTACCGAAGTCCAAGCTTGACACTAAATGTTTGGGCTTATTTCCCAGCCCCCGTGGTCATTATACGTGGTTGTGAACTTCAGCTACTAAGGCAGTACTTCACCCCATGAAGTGCTGCCTCTGAGCTGAAGTCTGAGCTCCCCTGGAAACAACTCTTCTTATGTGCTGTCACCCGGGGGCTGGATGGCTTGTGCCCCACTGCCACAAGCAGAAAAGAGGGTGAGCATCCCCAGACCAGAGGCATTTACTGTTATGTCACCCTGACAGTCAAATGCACACTGATGGAAAATGGATCCAGCTGCTCCAGAGACCCCTGCTCCTGAGACACCCTGTGTACAGTCAGACCCACCCTTTGTTTGCGAAGTCTGCTCAGGTTACATCTCAGCTGAGTAGTTTGATTTGGAATCAGATTGATTCAGGAGCAGCCAGGAAAAATTAGAAAACATTTGTTACATTGACTGATATATGATTTATTATCAGATCTTTATTTTAAGGGGCTTTTTCTCATTTAAATTTGAGGATGGTAGTACTGGGTGCTAGTTAACACTATGTTGTCCTAATAATGTTTTTTAAGATATCATTTCCAAAACCACATGCCTTTTACTGTAATTAACCATCAGGTCTCCAGTATCCTGAATTCTAAGCACAAGGGATATTTTACTATTGAAAACTGTGATGTATTAATTGTTTAATTGTTCCCAGGTTTAAGTGAGAGCTGAACAACCACTTTAAGAATTATGAGAGTTTAGGAACCTTATGTTTTTACTAATCATCTGAACATAAATAGGGACTCATGATAATAGGCTAATAGTGTTTTTTGGGTGGAGCAGGATAATAATGAGGATAGAGCAAGCATATGAGAAAAGCCTGAATTTCTTGGTAAGCTGGAACCATTAGAAGGAGCACATTTTCATAGTCAAATGCAAAATTTTGCAATAAAGATGAATTCAGGCTTGCTCATGTAAAAGCAGGGACTCTGGTTCCCAAAATGAGGCTCTAAATAATTTTTAGGGTACAAGCAACTGTAAATTTTTAGGGTACAAGCAGCATAAAGTCAGAGGGGTTAATGCCATCCTTGAATATCTAAGCTGGGGAGTATTAATAAGAAACTGGAAGATTTTTTGTGCCTGTATGCAGTATTGGTGAGACTGACACTAGAATACTGCAGTCAGTTCTCACATTCATATTTTTAACGGTGTTTTGAAAAATTGGGAGAGGGCTAAAAACCTGTAAATCTTAGACACCTGGAGAAAATACCATACAATAAGAAACTTGAACATTTCAGTTGATTTAAATTATTGGAAGGAAGCTGAGTGGATTAGGCACATAAGTGGATTTTTTATGAGGGGAGAAGAACTATATAATGTAAAAGACCTTTAAATTAAGCAGGGGAATGATGCTTGGATGAAAGCAGAATCCTTATAAATTTATATGGGAAACTAGGTGCCAATATTTACTGGGATTACTATATGCCAGTAATACCAAGGTGATTCATTACTGGGACAGACTAGGAAGAAAATTAGTGGATTTTGTGCTTCTAGACATTTTCAATTCAAAGCTCAAGGCCCTTTTGTTTAGCCTTCAGCTAAACAGACTCTACTTCAATCAAAAGAAAAACATCAATTGCAGATCAAGTTAGAAAGGTGAAATTCTTGCAATACAGAGAAGATCATAATGAATTATCCAACGTTCTTCTGTGCCCTTACATTCTAAAAGCACAGAGCTCCTGCAAATAATCTTTGTTCTGCACTTTGCACAGGGAAGGTCTGTGGGCAGACTGGAAATGGTTATTTTGTTTGAGACAAGGGCGGCTCTCTTGCACAGGGGACAGGTGAAGAGTCATTTCTGGCAAGGCAAGGAATACACATCTGCCCACTTGGAATCACCTGTAGGGTCTGGGACCTGGCTGCAGACTCTCTGCATGCACTCCCTCTGTGGCTGAGCAAGCCAAGACAGCTCTACAATAACAGGTGTGGAGACAAGAGAGCTTATGTGAATTCAAATTAATGGTAATCCTCCTGAGCTGTATCCCCAGTATCTGGATTAAAATTTGTGCCCAGGGATAGCTCTTTGGTCTGGCTTTTGCAGTCTCCTAACAAGCACAAAAAGGATGTGCAACACTCCTGACTAAGGAACAAATAAACAGTAAATACTATTTCAAAGACACACCATACCCAGTGTGCACATTTTCCAGGCTTTCTGGCTGGCATTGCTGTTGTTATGGTTCCATGTCAGGGCTGTCATGGGTGCTCTGGCTAGCAAAGAGTGGCCTTTTTCTTGAGCTGGCATTACTGCAGAAAACAAAAGCTCTATGTGCCATCTATCTGTCCTGTTATTGCTTCAGGGAAAGACAGAGAAGCCAATCATGAGAAAAACCATGCTGGGGAGCAATTTTCCATACCCTGATCCTTTAATGCCATCTGAATGGACCAACTGTTACACCCAGTGGTGTCCTGCAGAGGTGTAAACAACCTCACACAAGATGTAAGTGTGGAACCTTAAAAGTTAGAGGTAATTACCAGGTGGGTGAGGAAATTATTTTAGGTGACTGCCTATCTCTTTTAAAATAGAGCAGGAGACTCAATCATACATTTTGTTAACTTTATTAGCTGCTCCAGGTGTTCTGGATGACAGTAGCAATCCCTGGTGGTTTAACAAGAGTGGGAAGGCTCATGCTTCCCTGTACTGTGTATACTTGTTCTTACTAAAGGTCACCTTGATTCACCTCGAGTGTTACTCTTTTTTTGGAAGTAGTATGGTGTATTTTAGATGCTGCACAATTGTCAGTAGAGTTAAAAGAATCAGATCCTGAACTATTTTTCATTACCAAAGTAGGGTGTATATTTAGTCAAATTTTTTCTCGTTGGGCTTTTCTTTACCAATTAAATTAAATAAAACCCACCAATCCAGTACTGTGTATAAAAGCTCCTGGAAATTTCAAGAAAGGGAGACTTCATGTATGTGAAGAAAGCAAACATGTGAAGGCAGTCAGATTCTTCCATGTAAAGTAACAAGACACTGATACACTTTTTATTCCAAAATTTTCAGAACAGGAGATTTCAATGCAAGATTTAGATTTAATGGTGAAAAGTCTCCTCAAAAGGCAAAATCTGCTGAGACAAAATCATAGCAGGAGCCCTCATGCACCATGCTCTTTCAAGACCACCACAAAAGTCATCTCCAAGACATAAAAATAGCCAGAGGCACAGAGTATCCTCAAGGCATTTTAGGCATATGCTACCTTTAAGTGGACTTCTCACCTCTCTAGACAAATGGCAGGCATCGAGTGACTCAAAGAAAGCAGCTAATACATCAGAGAAGTCCTAAACCAGTTGGGGATACATTACAGCAAAAGCTTTAAACACACAGTAAGAGCTAAACAACCAAAAGACATTCAGAGAGATTCAGCTGAAAGCCAGATTATCATCATACTAAACTCTTCATTTTTTTCATGGTGAAAACAGAAATGTCAACCATTTCTATCTGAAGACAAATCTTTTCTTCTATGACGACAAAGGCTGCTGCCTAACAAAAAAGAGAAGGTGGAACTTAGAGAATAATATCAAACATTCTGTCCTGATTCAAAAAGCATTTATAGGCCTGAGCCCCTTGAGCTCAGTCATTTGTAGCAGCACAGTGCAAAACAGGAGAAGCAGATCAGAGAGTTTGTTCTTCACCGTGCTTTGTAACGTGTTGGGAAAAGCTAGCCTAATTAAAGATGCTGTGATAGGAAGTTACAGTTCAATAACCTTCAGCTGAAGAACATTACAACAAAGAGACTTATAAATAATGAAGTTAATAATAGCTCGTAAAGAAGCCAAAAGTATTTAACCTTCTAAGCTCAATTTATACACTGTGCTTCAACTTCCCTAATGTTGAGGATGGGGAATAGGTAAATTGTGAATGTGCATTTTAAACAATCTTGTGACTAAAGGTTTCATTTCACAAAGGTACACACAAAAGTAATCTCAGACAAGGTTAAGAAAGTCTTGTATAATGATTCTCAATAGCTTTTCATAGACAAACTGTTCTGTAAGAGGCTGGATGAGCAGACAGTGAGGTTGACTGAAAACTGTCTGAAGGGCTGTGCCCTGAGCATGGTGGTCCGTGACACAGACTCTAGTTGGAGGCCAGTAACTAACAGTGTGCCCCGGGGCTCTGTACTGGGTCCAGTCCTGTTAGACTTCTTTATTAGTGGCCTGGAGGATGAAGCAGAGTGTACCTGCAGTGACTTTGCTGATGACACAAACTTTGGACAAGTGACTGATAGGCCAGACAGTTGTGCTGCTGCCCTGCACGGCCCTGGAGAAACAGGCTCAGGAAGCCCATGGGCCTCAACAAGGAGAAATGCAGAGTCCTGCATTCCTGGTGAGGAACAGCACCACACAGCAGTACGTGTTAGGGCCCACCCAGATAGAAAGGAGATTGGTAGAAAAGGACATGGGGATCCTGGTGGACACCAAGTTGACTGTAAGCCAGCACTGTGCCCTGGCTGCAAAGAAAGGTATCGATATCCTGGGCTGCATCAGGCAAAGTGCTGCCAGCACATCAAGGGAGGAAATGCTTCCCCTCAGCTCAGCACTGGGGAGGCCACACCTGGGGCAGTGTCCAATGCTGGGCTCCTCAGTGCAAGAGAGATACAGACATGCTGGACAAAGTCCAGTGGTGCTTGCTATCCTAAGATGGCTCTCTGCTTGAGACTCTGGAATTACTGGAGAGCTCGTTTTTATGACTTTATCTCTTTTCAGACTGCTTAGTCGTTGCTCTGCCTGTGATACTGAGACCTTAATTTTAACTTAGAGCCACATGTGATGCATAGATGGTTTGTTTTCATGAATGAAAGTATTAATAAAATTGCAGCTTGTGTTTTTACTTTCATTGTGGAATAAACTGTTCTAGAAACTACAGCACAGTCAACAAAAAACACCTATTAAAAAAATCTCCCTGCTGGTGTTACAGATAACTATTTATAGCGTATAGGCACTGAGGGTGACTTTTTATAAAAAGAGTCTTGGGGAATTGGACTAAGTAATTTCCCTAGGGATCATCTGAGAATACCACTCTCGCTCTGCTGTTGAAATGCAAAAATCATAAGCTGTAACAGTATCACCGGTTTTGGCATTGGAACGGATGTACTGTACTTGTACCCTGTATTGCTAATTTGCATTTTGTGTCTGCTCCAGACCCCTCAGGCCACAGCTGGCTGGAGGCCAGGGAAAGACCAAATGACTCAGTAGCAATGGTCAACTGCCTTTTCTACGTTGTGCACAAGGAAGATCCTGTAGGCACATGAGATTCATATTCAGTTTCACATTCCTTGCTTAAGGGATGTAGGACTCAGAGCACTGCAGAACTCTATTTTAACTAAAAGTAAGGCTTTTTTTTTTTTTTTTGTTCATAAGCCAAAATAGGTTTTCTCCTCAGACAGTACTTAAATCAAAATGGTAACACACTCTCCAAATTGCAAGCTTTGAGGGCACCCTTTACTCACAGTTTCAGTTATCAGCAATGAGTAAATGTTTGCTTTCTTGTTGAAGTTCTCAACTGGCCTCATGTAGTTCCATCACCTGTTCTGTATAGTCATGCCTTTAGACTGGGAATGCTTTGGGACAGAATGTCTTAAACAATGTTTATGGTCATCATAATAACAGAAATAAAAGCTGCATCTACCTGCTGTTCAGGTACATGGGCACCTTCCTCATGCCTCACCTGCAAGATAATGTTTCTAGGCAAGGAAATTCTTTTTGCAAGTGAGACCAACTTAGTCCATGCTGAATCCAAACTGAGGAGTAACTACAAAGTTCTCAAGTCTGAGTCATGCTAGCGTGGTCTATCAACTCTTTTCTGATGGTCAGAGACTTTTGCTAGGCAGGTTGTCTTGCAGGCAGCTCAGGTTGTCTGAAAGCAGTGGGAAGTGATGAGGTTTGGTTTTGGTAAGTGATGTTGCTTCTGTGTGTCACACAGGCAGCATTAAAATCACAGAGCTGAGAACCTCTTGCACTGCTCCACCTAAACCTTAAATGTCAAGTTGTGTGGGGCTTTCTGAGTGGTGTGCATCTTTTATCTGACTCCCATGTAATTTATAAGGGTAAGACCAATGGCAAAATGTGTTTTGTAAATATCAGGAAGTGGTGATCATGTCCTTTGGTCATTTTCCTGGGAACTGTCTGTGAGCCATCTGAATGATACAGTCCCTAATGTAAAAGAATACATTTATATGTTTTTGCTTTGTGGCTCTGAATCTAAATCCCTCCTTTCCTGGCTGCCCAAATCTATCTGAGAGCATCTATATGGAGCATACCTCAGTATCAGTTTATTTTGTCGAGTTCAGGATTGCTGTACTCACACACTGAAGAGATACACTGGGTACTGGGGTTCTCCAGCATCGCTGCTGCACAGCTCACTGCCCTGTGCACCACCTCTGCCAGCCACTGCCCAGGATCCTGATGCCTGCAAAACTCCTGGTCAGAATAGCACACCATGTGCCAGCTTTGCCAACTCTTTTACAAGACAGTCCTTCCCCTTTCCAAGGCTGCCTGAAGCTGCTCATGAATAGAAAATGATTCAAGGAATGATTGGTTGTTCTTGCTATTGGTTGTGTGAACAGAGTGCTGGATAGCAGCAGGCTGCATTTAGCATGACTACATTTGGAGAGTTTCTCACCATTTCTTCTCCTTGGCTTGCTTACTCTTCTTGGGACAAAAAGAAATTGCTTTCTGCAGTTTTCCCACCCCTGAAAAAAAGAAAACCAAAAAACCCAAAACCAAAAAAAATCACAGAAACCAAACAAAAATCCAGCCTTCCTGCTTCATTGAAGCTCTCTGATCTTTAGCAGACGTACCTAGTTGTTCCTTTATCTGTTCTCTTCAAGTGCAGGTAAAGGAACCATGGTCCCAAGTAAGAAAATCATCCTCTGTGGTATCAGGAGGGTTGGGAGGAATGTTGTATTTTCTTTCTCCAAGAATTGCCCTTAGATTGGGGGTGGGGACACAGCACTGTGTGACATGTTTGTCCAGAGTCCCTTAGTGAGCCTGCAGACCTTCTGCTCGAGATTCCCCTTGAGAAGAAGTCACCACCTGAGCTCTCCATGCTTGGTTCTGCCCAGCCATGGGGCTCACTGCAGCACCTGCTGTTGGGTTGTTTTTCCCAAATAAAGAGAGAAATCCTTATGAGTCAAGGAGCTGCCCTGGAAGATTTTGAGGACCGTTGGTTACAATATAGACTTTGGGAGCCACCTGAGATTCTCTGCCGTGTTTTAGGCTTAGAAGTAAAAAATGGAGAGTGTTTCTCTGCACTGCTTGAGAACAAGGCAAGAGCTGACTAAGATAAAATTACTTTTGACTTGTTAATAACTTTATTCTGTGCTAATGAACTCTTTCAGTCTGCAGGATATCTTCTCATGAATAAATAGCAAGCTTAGGTCTCCTTTTAAATATTACATAAATATGCTGCAATGTAACATTAGTGATAAATCATTAAACAGCTAAAACTATTTCATAAAAGCATTGGTAACTTTGTCACATTGTTAACTGGTTTACATTTGGTGCAGTGTGGTTCACCCAGCAAAATATGGTCCATGTTTAATTTCTTTTAATATCTCTCTGGTTCCACCACCGTAAGTATCTATCCCTACCAGTGGGTTTATTCTCCAGACTTCCAGGTAAATCATCCAGGGAGTCTCTGAAGCAATCTCACAATAATAGTCACTTGGCCTTCAGACATGTTTGTAAAATTACTACAGCTACTCATCACAGCCTAATATCCTGGGGGTACAGCACAGCTCCTGTATTCCATAGATTGCTCCACTGCCTTTTGCAGGAGAGCTTGGGTGCTGTGGGCTTACTGAGTACTGTCCCAGTGTTCTGAAAGAGAGAACTCTTTCATTTACTTGAAATGAAAATATAATCTGGAAATTTCATTTCAGAGCTCCAGGATATGTTGCTATCAATTCTGGAGGTTTGGAATGAAAGAAAGCAGGCAGATTTACATTTGGCTACATCTCATATAGCCAGGCTGAGGTAATGAGCTGATTCATGTGTATGGCACTTAGAAGAATTGCATTAAATCATTCAACATTATAAATGCTCACATTTTCATTGCCTAGAGTGTGGCAATGGAGATGAAATACAGAAGTTTTTGAAACTGAGGGTTTTTGCAGTGCCCATGGAGACATTTATATTCAAAAATTGAGTGGTATACAGATGGAAAGTAAACAGTTATAAAATTTTTTGCAGAAGTTTTTAAACAAAGGCTTGAGAAAGGACCAGGAGAAAACTATAAAACTGTTGGGTTTTCTAACTGTGAGCATGATATTTATTCCAAGTGAAAACATCAAAAACTGACTGAGTACTGAGTACAGTCAGTCACATTTTGATCTACTCTGTGTAGAACACTACTCATTAATCAAATTTAATATATTTTTTTGAGGTTAAAAGGTTTTCAGAAGAAAGTAACTTCTGATGTAGGTACTTCTGTAAGAAATTTGAATTAGTGCCACACAATATTCTTCCTTAATAAAAAGGCATTTTTTTCAAAAATCAGCTTCCTAATTGTTTAAAAAAATTCTCTTAGATTTCATAATAGCAGAAAATCAACATGTCATCAAGTGAGGCTTGACATACTATGTCCAGATTGATAGCCATTTGGCAGGCAAATTGAAAAAAAGTTTTAAAAATGGTTTAAAATCCAAAAGTTCTGCTTTAATAGTGAGACACTAGAAGTGCTCATAATGCACTGGGAATCATAAGAGAACATCTGTGGGCAACAGTGAACTGAAATAACTGAAAGCTGCAGCTGGACAAACCCATGCTCTGAATTAAAGTGTGTTACAGTGTGGATAATTAACAATGGAAACCATTTATCTAGACATGCCTGCATGCATCTCACAGAGTTTTAAAATACATTCTGTCAGTCCTTCGAAACATTACAACTCAGCTCAGCTGAAGCCATGCATATGATTCATGAGCCACTTGGCAAGATCCTCTGCTCCACAGGGGATCAGCTCAGGAGCCTCTTCTGCCCCTCCAGGGCGGTGAGCCATTGCCATCCTCTCCCTGACTCGCTGGTGCAGGAGGTGCCAGCAAGGATGCTGCAAATCTGCTCTCTGTCTGGGGCTTCCATGGACCTCGTGAATATTTAGACCTGAAGGCATCAGGAAGATGAAATGAGCAGTGACAGTTCATAATTGTGATTAAAGGCAAGGGCAGCCAGAAAAAGCTCAGAAGCCTGGAAACTCTCTGAAGAGTGACGTGGCATGAGTCTGGTCCCATGAAGGCAACATCCTAACCCAGGTGTCTTGTCCAGCACTGACTGTGTTTGTAGGGGGTGCCCCAGGGGCTGGGGCATGCTGCTGGTGGGGCTTAGCCACAGCCTGGCCAGGCTGTTCACCAAGGACATGTACCAGCCCACCCCTCTGGCCATTCACTCACGGTACCCTCACCCTTCCATTAGTCACACACACACAGACAATCCCTTTCCCTCTGCCCCATCTCATTTCCTGAGCCTGGATTCAAATAGGAAATACAGAGAATAGTGTGAAGGTCCCAGCCATCCAATACATCCTGAGCTATGCTGGGAACTTGGCACCTGGTACACTGGGTAGAGATGATGACAAGAGAAATTGCAGCACTCTTCCCAAAAAGTCCCTGCAGTGACTGTCTGTGAGCAAATGCTGCAGAGATTTTTTCCCAGCCTGCAGTTCATTGCCTTCATATACGGCAGAAATGTTGGGTGCTTTAAGGTAAGCTCTTGTATGCTGCACTGGTGTCACAGAAAGCACTGTTTTTACTGTTGCCTTGAGCAGAAAGAGAGAATATGAAAGCGTGTGTGGTTTCACCGTGGTCACATCCACCTCATAACAATCCATCACAACTTAGAGCATCTTAGTGCAAGGGCACTGCAGGAGCTCACTGCCAGCTGTGCCTGAGCTGCTACCAGCAGGAAGGCAAATCTTTCCACAGGCAACACACACAAATCCTTCCCCTGCTCTCAGATAAGAGGATAAAGGGAGACTGAGGGGGAAGAGATACAGGTTTGGAAAAAAAAATCAAAGGAAAACAGTAAGCTTGACTCTGTCCTCCTTTCCTCCAAGGAAAAAACCAGCCACCCCCAGATCTTATACCAGGTTACAGGGTTGCAGGAACCAGTAAAATTAATATGGGTCAGTAAAACAGTGAGCAGTGAGTGGGAGGCAGGAGGAGAAGAGCTTAAAAAAATGATTGAAAGAAGGGAGAAACCGGGATAAATAAGAGGGAAAAAACATTTTAAAATGCTATTAAGAATCAGTTGATCTTTTAATATAATTACTAAGTGAGAGAGAGAGAGGGACAAGAAGACTGAGATTCTTTTTTAGTGCGAGACAAGTTTGAGGAGGAAAAGATGGAAAGAGGATGCTGGGTTTAGGAAGACCACAGTTCTAGGCAGTGTATATCTGTGGATATCTGTGAGCACAGTCACGTGCCACCACATCATCTTTTCCCAGGTATTAGGTAGGTGTGAAAGCATTGGGAATGCCACTGCTTTTTTACACAGGCCTGTCTCTCTTGGGCTGGTTCTTTTGGCAGGGTGACCAGGTGTTCCCATTCCCTGGGGAAACTGCACCCAAGTGCCCTCAGCAAGAACTCAGCCCTGCTGTGATTCTGCAGTTTTATGCTGGTTTGGTTTAAGGGAGATAGCCCTCATCTTTATTTCTGCAATCTTTCCCTGTCTGAGAGGACCAGGTGTGCTGCAAGTGCCAAGTGCCATTCCTCAAGCTTTTCCAAGTCACAACTGAGTCTGGTTTTCAGAGCACTAGGGTAGAAAATACAATTCTTCAGAAATCAGATTTGCTAAGTGTCAGTGTAACTGGGCTTCTTCACATGAAAACTCAGGATCAAGCATTTGCTTAGATTTACAGATACTGGATATTTTTTAAAAAGCATTGTAAACTTTCAAGGCTCCAATGCCTCTGTCAGAGCTAGAAAGGAGAAGGCTGAGGAGGAAGATTTCTATTCATGTAAAACCAAGGGAAGAGGGGGGCATTTGTCAGCAAAGACACTCCTGCTGCTTCATTATTTTCATGGGGATTTTTACTTTCAGTTTCAGTGAAAAAGTAGGCCAAACCCAAGAAAAACATTCTGGAAATCTGGAAATAGAAAATTCCAAGGTAATTTTAGTCAGAAATACTAAGAACATTGGTGTTTCTAAATTGAAACTGTTCTTTGGAGGACACCTTGGCTTGGTGAGATCATCATTCTTTTTCCTGCCTTCCTCCTGCCTCTGTCGGTGGCAGTGACTGATAAACAAATTCTCTGTGCTGAGCTGCCCCCTGAGGCCAGGATGGGCAGGTTGTGCCTGGTCCAAGCACAGCAGGCTGTGCAGAATCGTGGGCACACCTGGACTCCTGTGTCACCCAGAGGTGTTTCCCACAGAGGGGTCAGCTGCAGGGCAAAGATAAGCAAGCCATATCGGCTGTTGTGTGTGAAATCTTGCCTCAGCTGCTGTGGGAGTTGATGAGTTTCAAATACAATACCTTATTTTCCTGGACTTGTGTCCAGGAAAAGCTATTCGTCTTCAGACAGTTTCCCAATGGCACTGAATGGTAAAATTGCCAAAGTAGACCCCAGGTACAAAAGCAGTGTTTTGATTTAGAGTATTTGATCAAGCAAATGGCAGTAAATCTATTCTTCTACATTTAGGTTGTAATTCTCTAAATATTAGTAACAGCATGCTTATCTTACATTCATACACAGACAAAAGCTGTGGACCAGCCAGGTGGGGACCTCAGACCACAAGGGCCAACTCCAGCAGCACCAAGAGATCATTTCCTTTGCCAGCCAAACCTTATGGGCAGGTAGGACTTGGAGGAGTCCTCTGAGGTGTAGTTCCTCATGGGAACTACATCACACCACCAACCCTCAAAACTGAGAAGCTTCATCCTAAAGGTCTCTGGTCATCCCTGTTCTTGCAGGGGGTCTTTCTTGGAACCTCATGTGTCTTCTACAGTCCAAGTTTTGAAAGCTGGTGTAGCTGTTTCTTCTCTGGCCAGCACTGTCCTGTCAATTAGTGATGGGTTCCTTTTGCATGTAGCCAGGACAGACTGAGCGTGTAAGGTCCCTTTCCTTTGCCCTCCTACCTCTCCTGCTGGTTGCAGTTACTCAGCTGGTGGTGCTGCCCTTCCCAGCCACTCCTGGACCACATCTGCAGAAAATGTTACCCAGGGTATATCTCTCCTCCTTATGTCATAGTATAGCCTCTCACTCCTGGTGTGTGGGGTGGTTAGAGTGGGAGATAGGAGCAGCTGGCTGCTGGAGCTCATACTGTTTCTTTAAGCTGCTCCCAGCCACGGTCACAGAGTCTAAGGAGCTTTAAGACACTGGATGTCTTGACACTTCCCCCAGCCTCTCTGGATGAGGTGCTGTGCTTGTTCTTGATAGGTGTCTGAAAACCAGGCAAGTTCTGTTTCACAGATATTTCATGGTCTGTTTTATTCTTTCTGTGTTTCCTGCTTCTTGCCGATTTTAGGTTTTGGTTGCTTTCCATAAAGTGGAGCCAGATAGCATTTTTTTTCCCTCTAACAAATACTGCTGCTTTTGGAGAAGTGTGTGCTAAAAAAGGGCACAGGCATGAGGGGAGCTAGTTCAGAAGAAGGTATTAATGAGAGGGCATTTTGTGCATCTGTAGTACTACTGACCTGGTTTCCATTCTTCTCAACAACCAACTCTACTGGAGCAAAAAAAGGCAGAATAGTGGACCAAAGATTATATCTGCATGTGTCAGGGACAGCACGTGAAGGAGGCAGGGAAATGGAAGAAAGCCCTAGGATCACAGTTAAGTCTTGCCTGGTAGGTAGGTGATTGAATCCCTCGTGTCTGTGTCTTTCTCCACAATTCAGATGTATATGCCAACTCCATGCAGTCAACTATTAAGGCATCTGTAGCATTTCCAGGGAAAAAGGTGTCAGTTAAACAGGTCTCAAAGCTCAGTATTTATATGGCTTAGGAACCCGAGACCTACTTACAATGTCTAATTTTGGTTGTAGTTTGCGGCTGAGATGGCCCAAAGCAGCAGCTGCTTGTGGATTGGGCACAGTAACTCAAGGAAACACAGCTGGTTCCCTCTTCAGCCTCCTGGATCAGGAGTGCCAACCCTGTCTCCTGTCTCTTTAAGTCTGCATGGGTAGTCATTGGTAAAGTCCTCACGTGGTCTTCTCTTCCCTCTCCTTGACTCCCAGACCCTTTTCCCAGATTTCCATGAACACAGCCATCTGGCTTCACAGTTGCAGGTCAGAGGAGCAATTTGAGACAAATGAAAGGCACATGCAGGGATCTCAGTAACCCTTGGCTGCATGACTGCCAGTGAACAGCACAGCATGCAATTTCCACAAGCTGACTAGACTCTGGCTGGGTATTTTAGCACACCCTGCAGTTACCTTCTCGCAGCTGCCATAGTCTTTTGGCATCTCCCTTGTTCCTGTTGGTGTTCCATGTTTATTTGCAGCTTCACTGGCAGGATAAAAATGGCAGGCTGAGGGGTTTTGAGAAGTGGCGATTTGGGGCTGTGCTGTCTCAGGATCAAGGGAAATCCAGAGGGGTAAGCCTGTGTAGCTCCTGCCCACCTCCTTGCTCTTTCTCCTCAACAAAGACAAGTTGTACAAGAGCTGTCTTGTGTCCATAACAGGGCTGCACAAAGTCAGCAGCAACCCTCCCCGTGGAAGGCACAGGTTACCTTTGCTGGCAGCTGGGCTGAAGATGAAGCACGAACTCAGCTCGAGTTACAGATCAAAGTGTGGATAGCAAGAAGCAGAGGACTCTCTGATGGCCCTTTGGTGACTTTAAAAACAGAAACTGTTAAAAAACTTAAAACACAGACTTCATAGCCAGCCAGCTTTGAGGACAGGCTGTGCAGTTATCTGAATCATCTTTGTTCAGGAGCACAAGGAAATATTCGGAGCAGGCTGACTGCAAGTTCAGCCTGACCCCAGCGTTAATGGCAGAAGCACTGAGTTATAATCACCGTGTCTGTGGGTGGTCAGAGCTTGTGTGCCAGGGCAGGGTGGGATGCTGCCCTTCCAAGGTAGGTCACATCACAGGAGTCTTGCACTCATCCCTGCTGTGAAAATTATCTGGATGCTTTCGCCAGAAAATCACTTTTCATCAGAAAATTGCCTTTCATCACAAAGTGCCAGCATGAGCAATACCTTTGAGTTTTGTTGGTGAGGCATGTTTCTGGGAATATTGCTCTTTTGCTGGAATTTTTCTCAGGGATGGCTTCTTCATTTTACAATGACAAGAGAGGGCAAACGACCCAGCACCCAGTGCTCCAGGTGCTCCCACACACTGGGACATAGCCAGATGCAAGCTTCCACCCTGCTCTCGTAGGAGTGGGAGCTGGGTCTCTCCAAAGCCCAGCAAAGGCTCCAAATGTTGGGCTGCAAAGTAATTGGTAGTGGATGAGTGTCTGTCCTCTGAGCCACCCTGCAGATGTTCATTGAAACAGGTGGCTCAGCCTTCCACCCAAATCCAAGGGAAACACCCCAAGCCTCTCTGGACTGGGGACTGTAGGCAGACTTGTCAGCAGCCTCAGGGCTGCAGGTCTCTTTGTCTGCAGGTCTCTTAACACAGATCTCTGATGCCGAGAGTTCAGTTGCATCAGAATTTCAAGTTCCACATTATTGTTAAAAAAGAGTTTGATCTGATATGCACAGAGAAACACTTGAAATGTGTGACCCGAAAGGCTCAAGTAACAAGGGGCAAGTGGACATGAACAAATATCATTTTAGAAATGTCATCATTTTCAAGCTTATGTAAGTACTTTTGTATGCAATGCCTCTCATGTTGGAGTTTCTTTTTTCTTAACATATAGATTTGACAGTAAGGGAAATCTCACTATAGGGTCAAAGTAGGTTGCACTGAAACTTCTTCCTTCAAAGTGCTGTGGAGCTGCTGACCTCACAAAAAAGTGCACGGAGAGCAACACAAGAACTGGGGCGGTTAGAGGTGATCTGGTTTTTGACATTTTCTAATGCAGAGGGATTAGAAGATGGTGTCAAAGCCTGCGAGAATCTATGGAAGAGTCACAATTTCTTCTCAGGAGACCAGAGGACAAAGGCAGGGCCAAGAAGTCACAACACACAGTGGAGAATTTTTCTGAGGTTCAGTACAAGTGAAATGTACCCTGCAAGCCAAACCAAAATGTTTCTGAAAAATGTCTGTAACTTTTAGACAGGCCTTACAGAACAATGAATACAGATGGATTTGAACTCCAGTGACACGTTTTTCCTTTTTGTAATTTTCCTTTTGCCAAAGGAACTTTTGGCAAAGAAAATGTTTCTCCAGAAGAAAGATGCTGTGGTTGGCTTTTTGACAGCAAATTTCTATAGGTCCTAATGAAGGAGACTCACTTTAATTTGACTGCACAGAATTACTCACTGATGCCTTTCTTACTTTCTTTCCTTGTGCCCTGTGTTGACATTAATATATAGCCCCGAAATCCTGTGCAACTGCAGATAATTTCACATACTCAAGAAAATTCAGCAGGAAAAAAAAAAAACAAACTACACACAGTTTGAAAGAAAAAAATGTACACAGATAAATAAATATACACCCTTTGTGAAGAACAACTGTTTTCCCTTCGGCTCAATTTCATCAATCTAAAGATGAAAAAGTAGTAATAAAAATGTATCCATTACATTACAGGGTGAAGAGATTTCGTTACTTGGAATGAGGGAGAGCTGTTTTGCCTGTAAAAAAGTAAAAAGTAGGGTGTAGTTGTTAATGGACATGTTTATGGCCACAAGTTGGTATAGCCTGATTTTTTTTGAGAACATACAGATTTGATGAAGACCTATTTTGGGCAGGATACTCTGTTCAGTTAGGACTTGTTTTTCTTGTGTTCCAATGGCTGATTAGTTCCTGATTTTTTTTTCCATCTGTGTGTGTGCCTTTCTGAGAATTTTTGCTTTGTTTTCTTGAACGGAAAAACCTCAAAAGCCCAAGCAGAATTACAGCAACCAGTTGGTCTGGAACACATAGTTAGAAGTTTTAGAAAGCAAAACATTGCCTTTTTTTTTTTTCTTTCTTAACCAGTGCTGTAGCCAAGCAGGAAAAAAACCAGCAAGGAAAAGCAGCTGCAGCTGAAAGAAATGAAGTGCAAAGAGCATGAAATGCAATTTTGCATTGCTATTTTTGACAACATGTGAGGATAATAATAGGTCACACCTAGATAATATTGAAACATGGTCCAAGGGATAGGAAGACATTTAATTAGTGGAAAAAAGAGACCTCTGGCAGGTTGATTGACACACAAATCTGTTTTCTAAAAGCATGTTCAGACCCTCTTATTCTTAGGACAGCCTTTGGACAGAGCCTGACTTGTTCAGCTTGTGATAGGTTAATAAGGATACTGAGCAAGCTGCTGGAGATAATTATGCATTAGCTGGAATGGGGGATTGTTTCATCCTGTTGAGGTGAAGTCTGTGTAGTAGAACATTATCACTCCACTGTACTGAAAGTAAACATTTCGACTTTCATATTATATGTTGGCTGTGGAGAGTGGGAAGAGTGGAAAAAAGTCTGGGCCCAGCATTGGCTCTGGATGGAGGAGATTTCAGCTCCTCATTATCTTGATGGGCAAAGATGCAGCTTGGTTCTGCAGCGTTGGATTATCCGAGCTCCATATTCCACCAAGCTTCTTGAGCTTGGCTGAACAAAGGTTGCCAGGCTGCTCCCACACTTGTGTTTGGGATGTAGTTCTGCAGGAAGATTGAAGACATAAATAGCAATGCTTTAGGTCTGTGAACCTACACAGGATAAACATGTCAGAGTGCAGGAGAGCAGAGTCTTCCAAAAGTCATCTTCCCTGGTAGCCCATTAGTGAGGAACAGTCTTGACTCCTGTTTTCTCCTACACCATAGCTCACACACAGAAGCACTTTGGAGAGTCTCCTTTCCATATGCAGCTAATAGAAAGTGGTGGGGGAATTAGGAGCCAAATTAGCTATTAATCTCCTTAGTGACTTTGTAGGTTTATTTTAAGGCTGAATTCTCCATAGGCTTCACTGACTTTTCTAAAACCTTTAGTGACATGAAAAGTCTATACATGTACATCACCAGAACACTTCCTGCCAGGCAGGGCTCTTAAGGCGAGGTGTAACCGAGTTTCCATGGATGGTGGTCCAAGGAATGGTGCATCTGTCCGAGAAAGCAAATTTGCACATTTGGGTATTTATCTTGTCACTGCTGTTGCTTTGCTTAAGCCATAGCTATTCTTCTCTGGGTTGTCATCCTAACACCTCAACCTGAACCTCTTGAGCACCTGCAAGGATAGGATGAACAGCTGCAAATCACCTCCAGCTGTTGCCCTTAGGTGTGAGATCAAGCATATCCTGATGAGAGACTCCCGGGCAGCAGAGCTCTGGGACAATATTTGTCTGAGGGTTAGTTTCTGGTCATAAGGAGAGAAGTTACAGTGGTACAGGCAGAGTCCTTCTACTGACTTTGTGAGCTTTGTCTCTGGCTCACAGAGCCAGATTTGTGTTGTGGTGTGACAGCATCTTGATTCTGTATTTGATAGGAGAGCCTGACAGCATAATTATGCTGTGATAGGAGGAAAGCTCCTAGAAACAAAATCTTATATCCAATATATTATGATTGTGACAAAAATACTTGCTTATGACCAAATTAGTTTGGTGAGGCAGATATAAATTAAGTTCCTTCTAGTGTTCACACATATCAAAATTTGGAATTTAAAGACAGGCTATCTGAGCTACTATACTGGTAACATAAGATTATCATTCCTCCCTACAATATGCTTAAAATCTTGACAGCAATTTCAATGGGATAAGTAATTTTTCTCTCCATATCAGCATGAACCCCTGGGAAACAGTGGGAGGTACATCATGTGCCAATTGAAAGTGGAATAAAAACCAAAAATCCATAAACACAAGGCATTACAATTTTTTTACTGTGGTTACTACAAGGACCATATAAATCCTGGCTCTGAGGATTCCTTTTCACATCTGTTTTTTTTGTTGACATCTCTTTAGTTATTGGCTCAATCACTTCTTAAGTGTAAGATGTGCAGGGTGCCTCAACATTCTGGTTATCATATTGAGGTAACCCAAGGCTTTGCCTACTATGTGATGGCACTGCTCTCTCTGCTGGCAGTGCAACAGCCCTTGAAACATATCCAGTCCCTCCACATTTTGGGGAAGGCTGCAGTTAGTGAAGAGGCCAAAAGCCTCTTCAGTCTTTTGCTGCTTTCTTTTCAAACAGGGGAAAAAATCTGTGGATACACACTTCAAGAGGGATGAAATTAGGCTGTGGTGCTGTGCGTTAAAAATTTCCTTGGCTCTCTGGAGCAAAAGACTCCTGTGGCTGAGAATGTGGGCAGAACAGTTAATAGATGTGCCAGGTTCTCAGCTTCTCCAGTGGTGAAATGGGGACCAGCTTGACACAGCCTCACCATTCTCAACTGATGTTTTATTGCTATAATTTGGCATAGGCAAGTAAAACAAGGTTGGGAATTGAGATCTAATACCTGTTGCATCCAGTGGAGTCACACACCCCACTGGCATGGCTGGACTCCTTGCAACAAAGTGCTTCACAAACTGTTCAAACTGGCACGCTGAATAAATACACCCTTCCCTTAAATAAGTATACACTTGCCTTCCACACAAAGCCCCCAGAGCATTCACCTTTTTTACGAGCATTTACAGAGGAAAAAGCACTAGCCCTATAATTGTCCACATCAAAATCTGTTTATTTAGAGAAGTTATTATTCAGCTGGAAGGTACCAAGAGTGATATAGCAGAGAATTGCCACAGTATTAACAACCAAGGAGTGTCCATCACCAGCATTATTGTTTATTGCCTTTCCAGTGCACTGAGGCTGACTTGTTTACAAGCATCCTAACTAAAGAGCTAGAGCTCTCTTTATTTGCCACCAAGTGAGCCTGCAGGGAAGAGCAGGGGAAGAAAGCTTGGGGAGGGCATCGTGGTTACTAGTTGTTACAGGTGCAGTAACTAAAAAGACTTCTCTCTCCATGCCCCACTCTATCCTTTTTTCTTGTAGAAATCCCTATATTTTTCAGTACTTTATATAAGCTTTTGACTGTAGGGGTAGTGTGTTATAGATAACTCCAAGCATATCACTTAAAATGATGTAGGTGTTTATGAGCCATTAGTAAGCAATTTATTATTGATCAGGAAAGGAAGGAAGGATCACACATTTATTACAATCCATGAATCTTGAAGTCTTGGTTAGAAATGAAGTGTGAGCCACTGGCCTTTTAGCAATAGGCTCTCTGGCCAACAGCTGATAAGATCACACCAAGTTCTTGGCAGCTTTGGGACGCTCCAGTGCATTGTTGACCTGTCCTCTAGCCAAACACGTAGCCTCCCAGTAGTTTTAGTACCTCTCAGCAGCCATGATTTTGCTTCGGTGCATCACAATTCGCATCAATTTCAAGTGGTGCTTTCCTTTAAGAACTGACACTCTCTTTGTTTTGCTCCCTGGCTAAATCTGTTTCTTCTCTCTTTTATGTGTTCCCCGTTCCTCTTCTCCCCAGGGTGAGTGCTCACAAAAGTGCTATGACATCTTTGTGCTGGAGACGGTGTGTGTGGCGTGGTTTTCCTTCGAGTTCCTCTTGCGATCCATCCAGGCGGAAAACAAGTGTGCTTTCCTGAAAACCCCACTCAACATCATCGACATCCTGGCCATCCTGCCTTTCTACATCTCTCTCATCGTGGATGTGGTTTCCACGAAGAACAGCAGCAAGCCTGGCGGGGGAGCCGGGAACAAGTACCTGGAGCGCGTGGGGCTGGTGCTGCGCTTCCTGCGGGCGCTGCGCATCCTGTACGTGATGCGGCTGGCGCGGCACTCGCTGGGGCTGCAGACGCTGGGGCTCACCGTGCGCCGCTGCACCCGTGAGTTCGGGCTGCTCCTGCTCTTCCTCTGCGTCGCCATGGCGCTCTTCTCGCCCCTGGTCTACTTGGCTGAGAGCGAACTGGGGGCCAAGCAAGAGTTCACCAGCGTCCCCACCAGTTACTGGTGGGCCGTGATCTCCATGACAACTGTTGGCTACGGGGACATGGTGCCTCGTAGCATCCCTGGACAGGTGGTCGCCCTGAGCAGTATCTTGAGTGGGATTTTGCTGATGGCTTTCCCGGTCACGTCCATCTTTCATACCTTTTCCCGTTCCTACAGTGAGCTGAAGGAGCAGCAGCAGCGGGTGGCCAGCAGACAGGTGCGCCAGCGGCAAGAGAACACTGAGCCCTCAGGTGGTGACAGTACAAGGGGGCTCAGTGCCACATTCCCACCAAGTGCTGGGGAGCACGAGGGTCTGTTCTTGGTGGACCAGTAAGCCAAGAGAAGTTCTTGACCCTGAGCTGAGGACATACATTGGCAGCACAAGAAGCAGCAGACAAGGGAGGTCAGTTCTGCAAGAAGAATGCCGTGAACTGCATAAATGAGGGGCAGACACACCAGGTTTCTCTAAAGACCAACTTCTGATCTTAAGGGACCTCTGAAAAGTACCCCTAGAAATTCTACAGCTCTGCTCCATTGCTTTTCTTAGGGCTTTTCTATTGAGCAAGTATTTGTGGGTGTGCCCAAGGAGCAGCCATTGAACATAGCCAGCCAGCAGAATGTAATGTGAAGCACAGCCTGTGCCAGGTGCCATATGGCAGAGCAACCAGCGTGCCACCTCCTCCCTACCCTGCTCAGTGGCACTCCCTGTGCGAGGGGCTGGGCAAGGGGCTCCCTGTGCTGCAACGCCCCACAGCACGTTTGTTTTGGCAGCAGCACCAAGGAACAGAAACCTTGGAGAAGCCAAGGGGCGAGGGCAAGAGAAGGGCAGAAGCATCCCTTCAGCTTTACCAGGGGCTTGCTTTTGTCTTCTACAGATGTGAGGCAGTGCAGCCAGAGCTGCCAGCTCTGAATTGTGTGTGAGCACAGTTTGCATTATTTAGTAGATATGCATATTTACCATCCTTAGCTTTATATCTTAGTCCCACGACAGAAAAACACATACAAAAAATCTTCCTGACTATGGTACTGAATGTTAACTTGGTTATTTTTTCCTTTGCTAACGGTCGAATATAAAAAATACCATTACAAATGATGATGTTTCTCCGCTTTCTGTTAACTATTTCCATCTCTCATGTATCAAGAAATGTGTTTAACAGGCAACGGAACCAACCTGAACTACACGTAGCTCAAGAAGGGGAGGGTGCTGTTAAACCAGCAGTGACTCCCAGCTCTGCACAGCCTTCCTCTGTGGTGGTGGCTGCACTAAGTGCAGTCATGTGCAAACAGGAGTAGGGGAGTAGTGCAAAGTGAGGGCAGTGAGACACCCTCAGTAGGCTCTGGCCTGAGCTGCAGTGCAGCAGCTGTGCTCTGCATTAGGAGTAGCCTTTTGGTTTTGCCCTCCTACCAAGAAAAGGACAATTCTGTCATTAGAAACAAGCGTTCTGGCTCTTCTTCCTGATTCTCAAAGGATTTAAGTCAATTTAAAGGGAAAATGAATCATATGGTGGCATCTGCATGTTTGCTTATTGATGCCAGCCCCATGCATGAGCTTACCAGCCCCAGCCCTGGAGGAGCTGTGTAGTTGTTCCAAGTCAGGATGCTGTGTGGGTGTTTCAGTGCTCCTACAGGTGGGATGTGATCAGGGAGTGGAGGGAGATGGAACGCAGCAGTCTCTTGTACGTATGCTCCTATTTGTACTAAAGCCATGCAGTGTCACCCTCCATACTCTTCGTCCACCAGGAAGGGAACAAAACCTGATATACTGAAGATGGGATTTGTCTGGTCTGTTGTTTGATTTTTTTTTGCCTCAGCGTATGTCGTAAAACCAATCCTACATTAGCAAACTCTCACATTAAGCCATTCCTTATAGGAATGAAGCAAGGGAAATGGAAAAGTTACACTTTATTTTAATAAAAATCAAAAGCTTTGTTGCTGACTCTTTGTGTCTGGTGATTTGGGTGCAGAGGGAGGTGGTGTTTCACCGTGCTGATGTGAAGTAACTCATGTTACTTGCTGCTGAGCACTGCAGGAGATGGAGGCAGCAAAACTGAGCTCCCCCCTACCCTGCAAGATGCACCTGGATCAGCAGAGCCCCAGCTGTATTGAACTGTAGGCAAACCAAACACAGGTGCCCCTGCCAGGGTTCTGCCCGTCCTTGATGGCCCAGCAGCACTAGGAAAACATCTGCTCCTTGTGCTAGAGAGGAGGGCCAAGGGCTGGTGCCTGGGCTAACTCAGACTCCTGGGAAAGCAATGCCAGCACTGGTTTCCTGTGACTCATGAAAGTTTTTAATTTTATTGTTTTTTTATTCCCGGTGCAGGCATTTCTTTCATTAAGGATTATTAATGGCTGACATCAGGCATACAGCTTTGCAGCCAGCTGATTGCAAACCAGCAAAAGGAGCAGTGGCAGGAGGGACAGTGTAGCCTGGAGCTGAGGGGCAGCACTGCATCTTCTGGTGGCATTCAGATGCTCAGCCTTAAGGTGGCACCTGACAGACTCACTAGGTAGACTCACAAGTTCACTCCTCATGGGGATTTGGTTCATGCACACCAGGTGTGTTTCGTGCTCCATCTCCAGTGTGGATGAAGTGATCATGGCTAGTGCACATGGAGGTTGCAAAGTGCGTCTCCTCGAGGTGGTGAAACCCACAAACTGCAAGCAGCCTTACCTTTCTACTAGAAAAGCCATGTTGGAGTGGACATCCTTGTGGAACAAAGAGTTTCACACTTGCAGTGCTAGCAAATAACATGAATCAATGCAGCTTTTGGCCTTGAAGCATGACAAAAACAGTGCTGGGACAGCAAACTGCAGCTCAGCAGCTGTGTAGAAAAACAGACTGATGATATACTCCAGTATTAATAAACAGTATTATTGCTGTTCTCCATCAAGTTGCTATTGTCCTACAATAGTCAGTTCTTTGTATTTTTCAAAAGGCACATAATTAATTCCAGCACACACGGAGTTTTAATAAAGTGACAAAACCCACTCATTATGTTGCCTAGTCAAAGCCTGGCTTTCAATAAAGTTTCATTTCATCTATTGGGATGACGGATGAGGAAACAAATATAAACCAGGAACCTTTTAAACAAATTATTTTTGGAAGCTGTATAAAGTTGTGATGCACATGTTGCCAGACATAAAAGACATTCAGAGGAGAATGAGTTTCACCCAGGGCAGCTGTTGTTATGGGTGATCCTTATTACTTTTGATCAGCTGCTGGAGAATGTTGGTTTTGTTGTGTATGGTGGTCGGGTTTTTTTGACACAGCACACAGTCTATTTTAAGGCCATTTATCTCTAACTATAATAAATGCCACACTGCTGTCTGCAGGCACACCAGTGCCACCAGGTAGTTATATCTGTTTCTTTGAACAGCTAAGTGCATCATGATTGTAACACACTAGTTTTGCCTCAAGGAAAAAGAAAAGAAAGAAAAGGAAAAAAATATTCCTCTCTCTCTCTCTCTCTCATATGGGACAAAGACTCGAAATGTGAGCAAAGCCACGTCTTCTACATGTCCACCTTGGTGGCAGCATGCATGCATCTGGACCTAAAAATTCTGGCAACACTAGTCATGAAAACCATAACATAGAAGAGTTAAGAATGTGTTAACTGGTAAAGGGACAGAGGTAAAGGGAATGGCACAGAGTCAAACACAACTTCAGGTCATACGGTGCATGTGCAGAGCCACCTCCTACCGCACAGCAGCCTCAGCTAAGAAAAAGCAGTAATGCACAGAAAAATGTGACACTGCTGTCATCTCCTCAGCTGTAAGGCGGACAGAGGCTGCTGTCCCATGCTGCTGAGGGCAGAACAAGCACAGGCTATGGCAGCCTCACAGCAGATGCTTCAGGGGGCAGAACATCCTTGGCCCTCCCCTTGGCACCTACAAGCCACAGCCTTAAGAGGACTGTGAAGCCTTGGTGCAGAAGAGGACAGAGACACATGGAAGGGCTGCTGGCCCATCTGCAGCTGAGTGAAGCCTCTCAGTCTCCCAGCTAGCACCTGCCAGAGCCAAGTGCACGTAAGCTGGGACACAGAAGGGCAGGAGGGGGGGTTCTGAGATGCTGTGTTTGCTGTCAGTGCATTTCTAGATGCTGACATCCACTTGGGACAGGCTGCTTTACAAGGCTATTTACAGGAAGACCTATCCCTGCCCTACGGTGAACCTCCCATTATGTTCTAGTCCTCATCTTTTATTTTAATGCTGTTGGCACAGGTATCCAGGCAGTGTTTATTTCTTGGCACATTGTTGACTTACATATTGATGTCTTCTTTCTTACAGAAAGTCTCAACAAAGCTACAGTTGTCAGTCAGGTCCTGGAAGGCTGCTCAGCTCTCAAGCCTAAGGATCACAATCAGATTAAACAAACAGAACCTCTGGGCCAATTTTTGCTTAATACCCAGTACCAAATGTGAGCTTTATTTTATGTCTTAAAATGTTTTTAATTGCACCTAACTGCATGCATCTCAAACACCTAACCATGAGATTTCTCCCTCCATGAAGCCACAGTGTAGACCACTGCCTGCCATGCACAGCAGAGCCGAGCTGCTGCCCTGCCTGCTGCAGCACCCAGAGATGGGGTTCCCCATTGTTTCCTTTGGGGCCAGCCCCATCGTTGGCTTCCCCACAGTGAATGCCAAAGCAGCAGCCAGTAATACCAGCAGTGTCTGGGAGAGAAAGTGCAGGCGCTGGCGAGTGTTGAGCAGGCTTGGCTGCTGTGAGAACTGCTTGTGTCTCCACTCCCAGCAGACTGCAACAGAGCAGGCAGGGTTTACTCCCTACCCTCACATTCCTCCTCCTTTCTCCCCCACTTCACTGATTTACCTGCCTTTACCTCCATGTTTTGGTTTTCCTTCTTTCCCTTCCCTTCAGGCCCTTATTTGAGAAAGCTCAGTCTCCCCCACATCTCTCCTCCCGCCCTTCCCAACCCTATTTCCTGTGCCTCCAGCCCTCTGTACTCCCCAGTTCCCCTTCTGTAGCACCTGCAGTCATTGCACACAGCAATAGCAAACCACCTCCCCATGCCAGAGCAGCCCAACATCCTGGACCAGCAGCCTGGCAGGATTCAGGAGCTGCAAGACTCCTCCTGACAGTCTTGGCTTGTTTTCCCATCCTGAATGAACAGGGAGGGTGGCCAAGACTTCTCTTGGGGCAGCAGCTGGCCATGAGATGACAGACTCAGTGTCCTCATCTTCTGTGCAGAGGCTGCCAAGAGCACATCCCTCATCTGTGTCCCATCTTTAGACTCATTCTATAATCTGCACAACACAGTTTAAAGTTACATAATAACCTGTTAGTAATTCGGTTTTTACTGGGAGCATTGCAAACACAAACAAGCCATGTGCTCTCAGTGGTTAAGTTTACCCTGGTATGTATGGAAGAGCAGGAGACAGAAATCCAGAATCCCTGCTGTGCATCATCACTTCAGGACAATTTATGCCTTGTGCTTACTCACTCATCAGAAGGAAAAACCACACTAGTTATTCATATCAACAATGCTCCTGACAAGATGATTTATAGTAAGAGTTAAGAAGCATACATTTTGTACCTGAACAAAACAAAGCAACACTGCAATTTATATATAATAGGTAATTTTTATTAAAAAAACCATTGCAACTGACAGAAAAAAATAAAGTCCATGAAATGTGCCATACATTCAAAGAGATGTATTTAAAGTAAGAGATTTCTTATTCTCTGAGGTGATCATTGAAACAGACACTTCCTGACAATTAGAGAACAAAACAAAAGTTCTGTAACACTTTGTCCTTAAAGTACCTTGCAAGAAGTTCTAGAGTTCCTGGCCAAGAGTCCTACTTGCTAAATGCCACATACAGAAGATGACTTGGACACGGTTTCACTGGCTTCTCTTCCAGCATTTGCTGCTCTGGTGTAAATGAGACTGGACTGCAGAGCTCGCTGGCTTAGGTACCAATGACAGACTCAAGAATCCGCCCAAGGAAGAATCCCAAAAGGAAAAAGCAGAAATTGTTTTATCCTCAGTAATAGCTATAGTTCAAAGCCAAAGAGGTGGCCAAAAGTGTGCACTCCCAGGCGAAGCTATAACATACAAAAGTATGTTTCTTATGAACCATTAATTTCTTACATCCCTGTTTTGCAGAATATTAGAAAAAGACCACCAAATACAAAAATCTTACCATTACAAGTTATTAAAAAAAACCCTTCAGACCATTAAAAGACACAAGAAAGTGGTGGTTTCTTTTCAAACAGTAGAAATACAATCCTCATTAAAGCAGCATACCGGAGAAGCCAGTTGTTAAGTTTTCAATTAAAAAAGACAAAAGCCTAGAGGTTCTTGTAACACAACCAGAACACTGCAGAAAAGAGAGGAACAAAACATTCATAGTCTGCCATGCTGAGTACATTGTCTTTTTAAGGTCACTTCAGGCCTAGGAGAGTATGGTATCAAACAAAGAGCATGGAGTCAGTGCCTTGGGCACAGTGTGATTCTCCTCCACTGGACAGTTTGCCACCAATGAAGACAGTCCAGACTCAAATTGTGAGGTTCCCAAAGAAAGCACAGTAGAGAAGTATCTGACTTACACACTGAAGTTATCAAACCTCAGACTTGCTGCCATTGCTAAGAAAACATAAACTCTTGGGCTATTCTTAAGAGAAAAAATTATTCTGAAAAATCTGTCCAACACCTTGCCTGTGGCCAGACGGGACTCACCCAGCAGAGGGAGGAAGCCTCATGAAGGAAGCAGCAGGGGCATAGCTGTTCCTGGGACCAAGGGCCTTGCTACAGCCTCCTCACATCACCCAGGGCAATCACAACAGGAGCCCAGGGGCTTGGTGACAGCCCCCACGGGTCCACACCACCAGCAGCTGCACATCACAGACAGAGCACGGTGACCTGTTCTGGCTAACAGCCTTTAGAGACATCATCTACATAAACTCGGCTCTTTCAGCTTTCTCAGTCCCTCTCAGTACAGGCTGCTGATTCTTCTAAAAAAGGTGAATCTCTTCTTTAAGAGCCTAAAAGTTCACAACAATAAAAGGAAAACATGGACTCCTTCCTAGTTGGGCCAATGCAGGAAACACCCCAAAACATAACCTGGTTCTTGTTTGGCATTGAACAACATGAACACGAATCTCAGCCTCAACAAATCAAGCTATCAGATGCTGGTCCTCCTCCAGGGGATATAGCTTTTTCTCTGTCTCAAACTTTTTCATTTCTGAGCCAATGAAAGTGGACCTGCTTCTGTCTTTGTGGCTCAATCACCATCTAGAAATACTTGCCTGGCAATACTGGCAACACCCATCTGCTGGCCCCTTGGTTTTGGAAAGACACCCTGCAGCCCAGCTCTGTCCTGTGCACAGCTGCAGGGGCAGTGCTACCCCCCCCAATAGTCTGCAGGGCAGACTATTCCCACACCCCATAGCTTCAAAGCATGACTACATAAGTTCCCTGCAGCTTCCTGCTGGCTCCTCTTTTTGCCTGGATGCTTGACTGGTTGTGCCAGCTCTACACGTGACTCCAGCACCATCAGATCCCCTCCATCATCTCCTCCATGTGTCCTCCTGCAGCAGGGATGAACACCTGCTCACTCTTTAGCTTTAGAGCATCTGTGGCTGGTTCATTTCTGGCTGCTCAACTCTGCAGGGCCTCCCAGCCCCTCCTTCTCTCACCAGACACCCTTAGAGAGAAAAGAGAAAGCTCCTGGATTTGCTCTTCAATACTTCTTCCTCCATCGTGGAGATACTGAATGCTAGTATATGCCACAAACTTCCCACCAATATTCAGACAAATTGCATTATATTTATATAATACAATTATTATATTATATAAATAGGTAGAAGTTTCAGACAAAATATCCTATCATTTCTGTGGTGTAACATTTTTAAATAGCATTAAAAACACAAACCATCCAGCCCTTGTGATTAAATGTACAAACATCTGTGAATTAATAAGGCTCATAGGTATGTATGCAAAAATAAAGTGCCCCTCCCCCCACCAAGAAACAGTTCTGTACAGCTAAGTCTGAAAACAGAGCAAGTTTTTTAACACAGAACTTCCCGAGCTGGATGTGCAGCCATATTTTCCATCCTTGTTCTTATTTCTGCTTTCAACTTGGCAACACAGGAATATTTACAAGTGGAAGAAGAGATGCCTGAAGACTCTGCTGAGCTGCAACCTGCCCAGCCAAGTTCCTCATAGGGCCTTGGTGCTGGCTGGGTGTGCAGTGTGGGACACAGGCTTCTGAGGGTAGTGGCTGTACAAGTAAACCTGCAACAGGATAGCGATGTCCACAAATACCTGCAGGAGCCCACAGATGGAGAACTGGAAAGGGGCCTGATTCAGGATGAAGTAAACAGTCTTGAACGTGTCCCCACTGCTCCACATCAGCACCATCTTGATGCTAAAAGACAGAAAAAAGGGAAGTGTGTTTACTGAGAAGAACCTGGCTTTGGATTAGAACTGCTGTGCCAGAGGATCCCACCTACTGCAGCGAGGATTTATACCTAACAGTGGGTTGGGACTCCCCTAGACAGGGGCAGACAGCCTGCCTAGCCAAGACAAGGCAGCACTGTACTTGGAAGGGAGCAGCAAATTCTCTGCTCCACAAACTGCAGCACTCTTATCTCAGCAATTACAGCTCCAAACACCTGTGGCTATGAAGGTATCCAATATGTTAAAATATCCAGCTAGGATATTTGACTCAGTGGTGCTCTGTAAACATGCCACATGCTGACAGCACTGACCATAAACCCAAGTAAAAGAGTACATGGAAAAGAACAGCATGGAAAAGAACAGCAGTTCATCCCAGCAGTTTCTTCTTGTGCATGCCATTCTGTGCTCATGCAAGGTAAAGTAACACACAGATTGCTTTCTCATGCATGCATACTTTCAGCACCTGCTGAAACAAACAAAATAGATAGAAGAAACCACACCTTATTGCAGAAAATGCATAACCAAAAGAACCAGACAGACAGATTGTCCAGTAATCCAGAAAGAGGAAAAATTACATGCCTGCAGCTGTTACTGGAAGGACAAACAGCACTAGGGATTTTATCAAGGACACAGATCAAGAGCAATGCTCAAAGTTCCTTTTAATAACCAAACTTGCTTTCATCTTGCTCTTCTGCTGAGCATTCCCTGTCCTGTAGTCCAGCTCCTGCTCCCCCACATCAGGAGAAACTCTGGGGAATAGAAGCAAGTTCTTCAAACAGACCAAATTATTTTCAGTGTCCTCAACAAAATGTGAACAACCAAACCTGAAAGGTTGTTTCTGAGCTTCATGCACTTTATTAGGAGAACTTTTTAAGCAGCTGGATAAGCAGCAATGGACAAAAGCTTTGTAGTTCACAGTATGACCACTGCACAAGATTTGTCATAATTACAAGCAATTTGCATTTTGCCAGCACAGACTCCAATTCATCACACACAGTCAGGCCCATGCAGCAGGGCAGGACTTAAATGTTCATTTTTCAAACACTCAGGCAGGAGCTCACAGGATTTGTGTTTCGGGCACAAGCACACAATGCCATTGCAAGCCAAATGCTGCAGCCCATTCTTTCCCCACAGGGGAAGGGTGGCCAAGAGCATCAGTTTGTACAGCCTCATCACACTATGGAAATGGGAGCCTTTTGTAACTCGGGTCACATGGCCCAGAGCACCAAACAGGTCTACAATAAGGACTGTCCACAGAACCTGTGTGGAACTGCAAGCAAGGATATGGGGTTGAGTGAGTAGTCATTCCCCACCCAAGGTCATTCTAAAAATGTAAATAAATAATCAGAGAAAGGAAACAACTGCTGAACTCTACACGTCATTTGTGCTTGGTGCAGAGTCTGCACCGCCTGCCCTGTGCACGTTCCCAGTCACACCAAGTCACCTTACATCACACTTACAGGATGCTTATAGGTGCAGGTGGTGATGGGAATTGATTGAGATTTTAATTAGGAGAACAGTAAACTCTGAGGGTAATAAAATTGGCACCTTGCTTGCTGGAAGTCAATATTTTTCCTCCGTTAAGAGTATTAGTGTTTGCTGGGCAACTGGTCACAATTTAATTGTGCATCTGTCCTGGCAGGGCTAGGCACTCTCACTAACAGCATATGCTCAACCAGGCCAATCAAGCTAACTGCTCACTGTTGACAGTGATACCATGTATCACTGTTCAGGGATACCATGAGAGAGTTGAATAGGAATTTAACAAATATCCTTAATACAAAGGATATTTGCCACTCATTTCCAATGGAGAAAGCCAGCTGGGTTTTTAAAGTGACCTTACAGGGCATTACAGTTGTGGAGAAGATACAGAGTCAGAAGATGTAAAGGCTACAGAAGAGTTAACCCCCTCAAGGAAAGAATAACCAATCACTGAGGGAAAACTGAAGGACACCTGCAGTTCAGCAGCACCACAGGAGCCAAGCACACCTCTAGCTGTGTCACATGCTGTGCCAAGTTTGCCAAAGCAAGTCTGTGTTTTGCTAGGAAGCCACCTGTGAACTCAACAGTCTGCAATACTGGCTGGAAAACTTGGTGGATGTTCTGACAGCCTCTGCACGTTCCAGAGCTGCACTTCAGCTCACACATCTGACACTGAAGGACATCACCATCATGCCTGGAGTTCTCACTAGGACATGAGAACCCACACACATGAAAAATCTCAATTTGTCCTTGACAAAAATGGTCTTAAAAAATGCTACAGGTAGTTTAAAGGGCTAATGCCACTGGTCTGTGTACCCAAAAAAAACACATCCTTCTCTGTCCAGTAGCTTGGACAAACCACCAGAGAAAATCTGCAAATCACCAAGGTACAATAAAAATAAAATACATAAAACATTTGACATCCCACAACACTCAGTCCTGCAGCTGCACCGAGGTTCTCAGGGCTGATGCAAAGCAGTGACTGTGGGAGTGCTGGCTGCCCTCCCAGAGGAGGGGCTGGGACTGGAAAAAAGAAGCACGTCCAGCAGAGACCAAAATGTGCATGGGGTAATCACAAAGAGCTTAGCAAAGAAATGGGGACAGTGTCATGCAAAAGGTGAGAAAATGCAATGAAGGGCCACAGAAGAAAGCAAAGGAGACAGCAGAGGAGCCAAGAGGTTGGTCACATGAGAAGTGGATAGAAAAAAGAGACTGGAACAGGACAGAGAATGACAGGAACGGAAGAGAACTGGGGAATATGGTACACAAGTCCTTGAAAATGACCTGAATTTGGGGTAGACAGTTTGTGTGGCAAGGTTTTGGTAGCAGGAGCCAGGGAGGCAGGCTACAAAGTGACTTCTGTGAGAAGCTGCCAGAAGCTTCCCCTAATTCCAAGAGAGCCAATGCCAGCTGGCTCCAAGATGGACCTGCCACTGGCAAAGGCTGAGCCCATCAACGACAGTGGTAGCACTTCTGAGATAATGTATTTATGAAGGGGGGAAAAAACTGCTGCACTACACAGCAGGCAGGTGACTGGAAGTGAGAACATGAGAACATGTGAGTGGAACAGCCCTGCAGACACCAAGGTCAGTGCAGAAGGAGGGGGAGGAGGTGCCTCAGGCACTGGAACAGAGATTCCCCTGCAGCCCACAGTGAAGACCATGGTGAAGCAGCTGTGCCCCTGCAGCCCAATGGGGGAGCAGAGATCCACCTGTAGTATGTGAAGGAACCCACCCTGGAGTAGGTGGATGACCAAAGGAGGTCGTGACCCATGGGAAGCCTGTGCTGGAGCAGGTCTCTGACAGGACCTGTGGGTTCATGGAGAGTGCAGCCCAAAGCAGCAAAGCTGAAGCAGCTTTCTGTCAGGACTTTGACAGGGGTCAGTGATCCCTGGGAAGACCCATGATGGAGCAATCCATTCCTGAAGGACTGCACCCCATGGAAAGGACACATGGAAAGAACCCACACTGGAGCAGTTCATAAGGAACTGCATACCATGGGAAGGACCCACACTGAAGAAGTTCATGAAGCACTGTCTCCCTGGGAGGAACCCCAAATGGAGTAAGGAAAGAGCATGAAGAGGACAGAGCAGCAAAAACAACATGTGATGAACTCACTGCAATCCCCATTCCCTGTCCCTCTGTGCCATTTATGGGGAGAATGTAGGGAAGATAAAATAAAATTGAGCTTGGGAAAAAGGGAGAGGTCTGGAGAAGCTGTTTTAAGATTTGGGTTTATCTCTCATTATCGTAGCCTGAGTTTCATTGTCAATAAATTAAATTAATTTCCTTGAGTGGAGTCTGTTTTGCCTGTAATGGTAACTGGTGAGTGATCTCCCTGTCTTTATCTCGACCCATGAGCCTTTTGTTGTGTTTTTCTCTCCCCCTGTCCAGTCAAGGAGCAGGAGCAGTATGAGTGGCATGGTAAGCACCTGGCATTAGCCAACATCAATCCACCATGAGGGTAAAGCTAGGGAATGAGCAAAGAGGTTTGTGCTGGCCCAGGACCCTCATCTCACCACTCCGAGCACCCCGGAATGCCCCCAGTACCCTCTCCAAGTCAGTACATGTCTCACTCCTCCAGTGCCCACTCCAGGGAGGGGAAAAGCTACAACTGCTGTTGGCTCTGTCCCATCTCAACCAGCACCCATTTGCACACACAGCCTCAAAATTTCAGCTTGCTAAGAAACCCATCGAGTGTCTGTGTGGCACCTCGGGGGAAACAGAGCTGGCCCTGCCCCCACTACCACATCACAGGCCTGAGACAGGCTGGATGAAGCTTACACCATCAGCACAGCTTCTGTCAAGTCCTAGTTTCCAGATTCACAGTGCAATAGTAATGGTCCTCCCCCCGATTTGGGATTTGCAATTGCTCTGTCCTTGCTGCATATGCAGAGGTCACTTGCAATGATGCAGCGGCGCTTGTGTGACAATGAGGGATGGATGGCATGGATACACTGTCACTGTTCTCATACCTTCCAGCTATTGTGTCACTTTAGGATGCCACATTGCACAGAAAAGCCAGTTTTTGCCTGCAGTTTCTCAACTTCACCCAGTCACCTGGGAAAGGGAGGTAATTCTTATAAGGTAGCTCTTACTTTTGGGGTAGACAAGAAAGACTCCATTCTAGCTCGGGCAGACAGCTGCCCCTTACCTGCCCTGATGGAGAAAAGAGCAGTGTCTGTGAAAAAGGGAGCATTTTATTGCCCAGAAGAAATGGGAATTTTCAACTGGTTGTGGAGAAGAAAGAACAAAAAGGAGAGAGCACACCTAAGCCCTTGCTCCACTGCTCTATTGTAACCCTGTATTTACTGAATGAATCATTAGGTTAGAGAAGACCTCTAAGATCACTGAGTTCAACCATTAACCCAAACTCACCCAACAATGCCAAGTCCGCCTCTAAACCATGCCCCTAAGTGGTGCATCTGCACATCTTTTAAATATCTCCATATTCTGGAGGATGTCAACCAGCACCCACAGGTCCTTTTCCACTGGGGACCTCTCCAGTCACTCTTTCCCAAGCCTGTAGCTTGGGCTTGTTGCAACCCAAGCGCAGGACCCGGCATTTGGTCTTGGTGATGCTCATACAACCAACCTCAGCCCGTGGATCTGCACCTCTGCCATGTGCCAGGTGTTGTGGGCTGGTAGATCACAGACCCTGGCACACCAGAGTCTGACCCTTGGCTTCACAGTGCAAAAGAAAATGCTGCATTGCTAATGCAGGCAAGGCTTTGCTGCAACAGGCAGTCAGGGTCCACCATCAACACTGCCTGAGACTGGAAAGCATGGCACAAAGAGGCTGCACGCAGCAAAAATTTCCCAGACTATCTCACAAAGACCAACTTCACACTCCATCTTCCTGCTATCTGCAAAGTCACACACACCAAGCTGTTCTGTGCAGCACTGGCTACAAAGCAAAGCAGGACTTAGGAGTAAGTATTTCTTTCCCAAAATAGCCAAAGCTAAGCTGGGGAGATGCGGCAGGCAGGAAATGCTCACCTTGTCGATATGGAGGATACGCTCTAGGAGGGAGGACAGCACAACTGCTCTTAGCACATATGAGCAAGCAGGTTAGGGGTGAGCAGTGCCAGAGAGCAACCTGGGGATGTAGAAATAAACAAATGGCAGCATTTGTCTGTGTGACAACAGAGATGCCAACTGGAGAGGCAGGAACTGTGTTCAAATAGCTGGTATTGCCAGAGGCTGAGGCAGACTTGTGGTAAAAATAGCACTTCCCAGTAATGTACAGCAGCACCACAGTATCCCATGACAACAAACCTAAAAAGCAAGCACCTTCCTCACAGCTGAGTTCGATAGAAGGACTTGTTATTGTAGTAACAACCAGTGCCAAGTCTGTGTAAATTGCAAATGACCACAAACAGGAAAAGATGGTATTTTTTTCAACTGTTTCTAAAATCTGAAAGAGCACTTATTTATTCTGCTGCTGGAATTAATTCACAGAGAGACACCAGCCCTTCTGATCAGACACTAGACTAGGGGTGGGTTGCTAAATGATGGGTTTTAATATGGTAATAAGAAAATGCCCTACGGTGCTGCTGTTCTCTGCCACTGATAGCAGATTTCATAAACAAGCTGCACCAGTCTTCATTTGCTAAATAAATTAATTACATGCTGGAAAACAGCATTCATTTTTCTCATGGAATAACTTGCTTCATTCAGGTTCCCTGTATGTTGTATATTAATCATGAAGTGACAGCAAGTAGAGGTAAAAACTAGCTATCAGTAACATGGTATCGGCAGTCAGCCAACAAACCTTAATTTTTATAGAGTTATTTCTGGAATTATTTAGATGTAGAAAGAGCTACATTCAAAAGAGAAAAAAAAAAACCAAACCATATTCTGTTGCTTTTTTCTGTGGAACTATACTAGAGGCTCAGTAATTTACAAAACAATTATATCTGCCAGATATTCAGGTTCAATCTGACTAACACCATTCTAATCAAAGCTTTTCAGCATCTTCCTTCCTTCTGCACAAAATTTGGCTGCAACAGTCTCAAGTCTCTGATTTTCCCTCAGAGTCTTTGCAAACTCTGCTCAACATTAGTCACTTGTGGATCATTACACCTTTCTTCTTCCTTCATCTGAAAGAACAAAAGCTACCAAAAAGAAGGATCTTGTAAAAGAATATGATATGTGAAAGCCTCCTCTTCCACTTCCCTGGTGAACCAGTCTGTCTCTCAAGACTGTTGCAACCCTCCATCCAAACAGCTGTAGGGCTGCAGAGCAGCAGTTTGCAGAACACAGGCTGGGACTGAGCACAAAACATGCAGAAGGAAAAAGATACAGCAGTCCTCACTTCCTGTTTGCACTGCAGATTTTCTCACACTGATGTTATGACTCTGCATGTTTGTAGCTTAACACACAAACCCAAAAATACCCTGCACGCTGGAAGACACTGAGAGAATCAGACATTAGACAGTGTCTTTCAATGAAAAATCCCGTAGAGTTTTGAGCAGACGTTGCAGCACAAATAGCAACAGGAGGTACGTGCCACCCTGATGTAATTACATCCTGCTACAGTCAAAAACTTAGGACTAACTGTGCTCAGGCATTGGATGAACTCAAAACTTCTAAGTTATGTTTGATAAGAGACAAAAAGAATACAATTCATTGACCTTTACCTATGTAAAAAAGAGAATAAGCACGACTCCTTGTTCAAGAATCGGTGGACATTGTCCACAAATTCCACACATCATGGCCATGACACAGGTTTTGCGAAATCAGAAAATCTGATTAGACTGCCACAGTTTCAGACATTTCTTCATGTATTAGCACTTGACTTTCATACATGCTAAAACACAGTGACAAATCTTTGAATGATGGGATACAAAAGCAGAATAAAATAATTTAAAAGCTGACAATACAGTATTTCATTCAGAAATAAAGTCCAGACAGCAGCAGCCTGTCAGTGAATATCTTCAACACTGTATTTGGTTTTGGGAAGTGAGGAAGAAGGTACAGAAGGTATCTCTCCAGCAACCTTTTAAGCTGCTACCTCCCACAAGCCATTTGCACAGGAATGTCTGGAAGGGAAAGCAGATTCAGTTGTAACATCCTGACTTTGGAAAACTTTCAGCTCCCATTTGCAGCTCCAAAATAGTCTACTTAGAAAAGAAAGCAAGCATCCCTAACACTCAATGCACTTCAATCAGAGGCTGGCCTGCCTGCAGCAGTGAAACACAGACCAGAAAACAAGAAACATGAATGCTGTGTTATTTTTAACACTGCACAAAACAAACAAAAGTTAATAAATAGAGCATTTGTTTCTAACAAAATGCCATATGGCTTAACAAAAAAAGGAGTCCTCCTCATGCTAACCAAATTGCTTAGCCTGCCAAAAACTATTAAAAGGAAAAGAAGAAAAAGAAAACACACAGATCAAATATCCAAAGTGTCTGAAGTTTGAAAACATGGAAACTAAGTGTGCATACCCTAAGACAGGTCCTTCTGTGTGAGCAAGCAAAGATCTTGTTTTAAATATTGCACAGCCAGCTGGGAATCCAAGCATGAAACTGTTCACCAGTCCTACGTGCCCTGCTTGGTGTGGGTGCCTTACCTCACTTCTCAACAATTCTTCTGAGGCTGGAGCTGCACTGACCATCTCCAGAGAAAGACACTTGTCCAGCCCCTAGCAGGAGTTAAGAGGAGCATGCAGCAAGAGAGATCCAGCATTTATTTTGGACCTCTGTAACCACGCTGAAGCAGTTGAGTTAAAGCCATATCCACAAGCAATTCATACCACAGTCGGCTGTAATCCAAGAGCAAATTTTCTTAAAGTACCTGTGATTTTCAGGGACTGTACTCATCAATGAGGAAAGATGAAATGCAAGATTTCACTCTGAAACACCATGAGGCAAACAAACCCAAAAAGGTGCAGCTAAACAAAAAAGTTTCACAGAAAAACATGGTAAATGGGTATTTGTCAAACTTTTTTTCATTAATATCTGTTTTCTAAAGTCCCAAGAATGGCAGTGTCAGGCATTTTGATCCCATGTAGCATATCTACCCAAAAGCTAGTATTTGCTAGAACACATCTGTTAAAGGATAGTCAAGGGGAAACTACACAGGGCCAGTAGATAGTCCAGGATCACTAATATGGCCTCCAAGTATGCCAAGCAACTGTACCTAAAGCTCAGTCTGTAGGCAACCAGAAACTGGTAACCCTTAACAGCTACAAAGTACTTCTAGTACTCTACAACTTGTGCTGCAGAAAGAAGGGCAGCAGGTCTTAAACAGCACAAAAACCCCCAAGTTCTGTGAAGCAGATGTGAAAATAAATCTCTTCTGTGGATCAGCTGAGAGATTTGAGCCACAACTCACACCAGTGCCCTTTCTGCAGGAGACACAGATGCATGCCGGACAGACGGCAAAGCTCAGGTCTGTTTAGACATGTGGTATGAACACAGATCAGACAGGATCTGTTTCTGCTGCTGGTGAATTGGGAATCTTGAGACCTGCTGCCATGGCAGGGACCAGATTTCCTCCGGTGCCAGGGCAGAAAATCACGTCCTGCACCTCTCTCAGTAACTGCAGTCAGCTGCCAACACACATGGTACTGTCAATGTAATGAGAATGGTGCAGAGCACACCTACATTACACCATCCTTCAACATCTCACTCGTGAAGGTGTTCTCGAGGATCTGTCCCTGCTTCCCTGTCTCTCACCTCCCACTCACAGCATTGCAATTGGTGGAGCTGCAGGCAATGCTGCTGGCTCATGCTGCTCTAGATGCTCTCCTGCTGCCCATCTTCTCTCCAGCCACTTGGCACAGCCCAGCCTGGGGCCCCACATCATGCACTGAAAGGTGGGTGATAAAAGGACTTGCTGCCATGCAAGGGCACGGGGAAACAAATCCCAGGAAGCAGCATTCCTTCCCACAGCTTGCTTCCCTGCAGGGTGAGTTGGCCTGCCACATCCCAGTAGTTGCAGCCTGCCCACTGCCAGGAAGGACATCACTGCTATGTCCTGCAAGGCCAATGCCAAGAAGCAGCAACATCATGTCCCTGGGCAACACCCTTCAGTGTATTTCCTGCTCTAATTCTAAATAACTTGGGACAAATTCAGTTTGAAAGGTACTAAAAAAACATGAGGGAACAGAGGTTTGCTTCAGCACAGCTATGTATTCCAAAGCTCAGACCAATGTTTTTAAATCTCCCTTTCTTCCTGCCCTAGACAACCAAGAGATCATCAGAGTCTTCATCCAACTTGAGGCAATTTGAGCACATTTTCCCTTCCTCTTCATATGGTAACAAATACGTTGCTTGAGCACTCTACTATTATTCTACTTCCATAACTGCAATTACCACTTTGGTCAATATACACAATATACACAAAGTAACAGTCCCAGCTCCAGTGCTTTCCTTGTTCTAGATCACTGGAGTTCACTTGTCTTCAAAGCCAGCATCCACAAGGACAAAATCTAATGATGTTGTAGTCATTACTTTTCTTGAGTAATCACATCCTTCAGCTAGTAAAAATGCTTCTCACATTCTAGGAAAACACTGTGAAATTAAAATCCCAAACACGCAAGTGGGTAAAATAAGAGTGATCACTCAGGGACAAAGTCCAGATTACTGTCTGGAAAGAAATCACAGATATTTGCAAGAGCAAAGCTTGCATTCTCCTCTAGAACACCTTAGCACTGAAAGGAAATAATGGCAGATGTGGCAGTATTAGATCAATGGCTGGATTCAGTAATCTTAGAGGTTTCTTCCAACCTTACTGATTCTATGAAATAACACCTTGTAAGCTCTATATGAGGGTATGTCACCACCTAATTCTTCATCTGAAATGCCAGGTTTCTCCCTCTCCTTCCACATGCTCATGTGCACACAGAGGCGCCGAAGTGAAGTTACTGGTGACAGTGACACACCATACACCTCTGTGCTGCTTCTCAAAGCAAAGCCCAGTGAGAAAAGGCTGTACTTTGTCAGCAGGTGCCACCACAAACCAACCCTTTCTGAGCCACTTCCCACATTGCCACTGACCCACAGTGGCTGTAGAGGTTTGAAGCCATGCTGTAGGCAGAACTAAATGCTGTAGGAAGGAAATAAAAGAATCATGGTCACATCCCACACACAATAGCATGAAACAAATCTTAAAATTTCAGGCCAAGTAGGGTTTTTGCAGTTCAACAAGGACAGACATCCCCTAGCCTATCTTCCCAAACTCTAGCCATTGGCTGCGTTGTACACTATGAATTCTGTTTTAGGAAATTCTCTAATACAAGACTTAGTATCTGACAGGACAAGGCTTCCATAACTACCCTGAAAGCTTGCCTGACAATGTCAGGATATCTGGCTAGGCATGTAATTCCCTTACAATGTGATGTAGATATGTATCATTCCTAGCCATCCTCCCCAGAACAAATTAAAACCCTGTATTTTGGCCTTGTTGAAACAGGTTTTTCTGATACCAAGATTTTTTTCTTTCTACATTCCACTCAAGAATACTATGAACACTTCCTCCCCATCTCAGTTTTTGGGCACATCATTCAGTATGTCAGTCTCTGCACTTCCTACTCTTCTTCTGTTTGCTTGTCCCTCTGTGTCTGAGGAGCAGAGGACCAAACACACCATTGCAGGTCAAAGCTGAAAGAGAAAATCTCTGTAGTCGATCCACTCTCACCTGCCCAGTTCCCTTTCTCTACCCAGCTCTTCTTAGTAGTCTTTCTGGAGCCCCCTGCAAAGTCACTTCCTGAGCTAAGGTTCTTTGATCTCTTTTTTCTGCTGTTCTGGTTCATCTGTTAACTACTTAAATTACTCACCACTCTGCTGACTTTACAGATCTTCATCACAGTCAGTACTACCAGTACGGCTGTTTGCATCCCTGCATCTCAACCAACATTTCTTCAAACTCAAATCTCAGTTTACTCGCATTCCATATAATCCCACTCAGTCCTACTGCACTGAGGGAGACAGCTCTGCAATCACATAAGCAGGTAACTTAACCCACTTACACAAATGGCCGTGGTGAACTCTGACAAAACAATACAGGTGCTGGAATGTCAAGAACTGAGACACTTTTGTTCCAAAATTTGTTAGGTAACAGAGAAAGACAACATTTTTAGAAAACTTTCATCTCTCAGGTGTCTTCATGACAGGCTCAATTCCCACCTTTTTGTGCCTTGACCTGACCTTATCTATGTAAAATACTTTGCATGACACTTCCTTGCGAGAGGAAGATGGAGCACCTAAACTTAATGGAATAGTTTTGTAACAGAAGTACAATAAATTTTCTCTTGTAATTCAAATTCTCAGGGCACAGAGAAAAGCACCTGCTGAGAGAGCACTCATTAAACATGCGAGCAGAGCTTTATTCCTGTTACTGTACAGAAGCCTTGAACTATTTGTAAAAGATGAATGCTTTTGGTTTGAAGTAATTTGCTTTGAATTTACTTTTGAACTGCGGGGATGAGGTGGCAGGGGAAGAGAAATGAGAGAGAAGTTCAGTATGTGCAAGAACTTTAGCAGTCCACGCTGTGCTACAACCTTAGAGATGCTTAAGGGGAGTGGATACTGCTGCTCATGCTGTCAGAAGTGCTGGGAGGCTGAGGGAAGGAAGGTCTCCCTCCTGGATTTTTCCACCTGTCCCTTCTTCCTTCAGTTCCTGAAATTCTCAGATGTGTTGAGTGTACAGGGCACAAAGAACTGTCTTTGGAGCCTCATACTGTGCTGCTTGCATGTCTTGAGGGAATAGCTCTGGGGAGACACAGCAGGCAGAGCACAGAGGTGACTGCAGTGCTGACCCAGCACAGCAATCCACAGGCCACAGATCTGCAGAAAGTCAAGCAAAAAGTGCAGGCCTTGAACCTGGGGCATCTAACACAGGTCTGCTCCAAGTGAAAAGAGAATCTGGAGAAGAAGAGAAAATCCACTTAATTCCTAGGATCAGAACAAAATTGTTTCAGTCCATCTGTTCACATGCTGACAGGACTCTGCCCTCATCCTGAGTGCACTGAGACCAAGCCTCTTTATTTTCCTTACGTAGTAACACTTTCAAGGGAGAAGAAATTAGAAATCTTCTGAGGACTACAGACTACTCTCTTTAATCTCTTAGCCTTAAAACAGGCAGATTCAGGAAGGGAATCTGTTGCCTATTAGAGCTACAAATGAAAAGGTTAAGAGAGAAAACAAGCTGTTTGTAGTAAGCCTTACAGCTGTGCAAAAACCTTCTCCATCCAGTCACGAAAACTGTTCACTGACTATTATGCAAACCTGGATGTGTATGCAAAGTCCAGAAATTAAAAACTTTGGAATATTTCACATAAAAGCCATGATAAAGGACAACAGCAACCAGCTGATCAGTGCCAGGAGCAGAAGAGGCAATATCAGCAAAGCAAAACAATCAAACAAGTAAAACTTCCCCAGAAAACTACGAATGCTGGCTGGAGCCACAGAAGCAATGACAACAATTCTTGTAGGCCTGCAAAGAAAACTAAAGATCTGAGTAAAGAAGAGCATTTAGGAAGACAAAAGAATACAAGAACAGAATACTGTAGAATACCACAGTAAATTATATATATAGTTTAAAATAGGCAATTTGTAAGCACAGTGGCACTTCTGATTAACTTAGTGCAAATAGGAAAGGCAGCAAAACTAAGGAATGGGCTATACAACTCTAAGTACAAACCACTTCTAAGTAGAGCTAATAATTTTACATTTATCCAATGTAGTTCTGGCTTATGCTTAAGACCTTGATTTCTCTATTTGCCAGGGTCCCAGATTTCACTTTTAGGTCCTAACTAGTCCCCTTGAGAACTACTTTCTCTTTCATAACTTAGTCCCTATGATTGTCTGCACGATTCCTTATGCCATGAAAACCTGCTTCTTAGTTGGGTCAGATGATTTCAATTCACAAAACCATATTGGGGTTTGTTTGTTTGTTTGAACTAAATGGGCCTCACCTCCCACACCCCTCTTCCATGTTCACTGTTTTGTCTGTTTAATATATAAAGCAGCTGCTATTTTAAGAACAACAGAAGACACTGCTTAATCAGCACCTGGAGGGTGCAATGCCAAAGCCTGTGGGAAACAATTCTCGCTCTACTCAGCGTCTTCCTTGGTATTAATTCTGGAGTGGACACAATTTACTCCTAATTCAGGTCAGTGTCTGCTTTGTGTATGTGACATACTCAGGAAAGGAAATCTTTCACACAGGCATCCATTATCCCTAGTCCTATTTCTTTAATTTTGCTCTCATCCATGCGATTTCTGACAGTGAGAAACAGGGGTTGAAGAGAAAAAAAACATAGCATTCAATATGGCCATCACTCTCTTTGAACTTCCCTTCTTTTTAGCACTTTTTATGTTCTTTTCCAGTTGATTTCTCTACTCCTTTACTAAGCCTCCCCCAAAAAAGCACAGATACATAACAAAGTTGCCATAACAGATGTGAATTGCCTCTTTTTTTAATGGAACTAAATTTATTCTGAAGAACACAATACATAGTTGGTGCCTGAGCAGAAACATCCACATCTCTTGCTACCTCCCTCTAGCACAGGGTTTTGTTTTCTTTTAAATTGCATAAAGGAAGTAACTCAAAAATTACTCCAAAAGAAGTAACTCACTGAAGCTGTTTTACTTATTCACAAATAAAAAATTCCTTCAGTCTAAAAATTCCTAAGAAACCACAGGAGTAGCATTTTTAAAGCACTTGCCCAATCTCCTTAAATCTAAAATCTCACTAAAGGAGGTGGCCAGGCATTGGTTAGCCAGTCCTGAATAAAACCTTCTACATCCGTTCATCACAGCAACTGGTTAATACAATACAGGCAGAAAAAATACAGCAGCTTTCATTAATCTTTGCAACATTTGAATAAGCCCAGGATTTGTCTCTGGGACAAACACTCTTCTCAGAGGTCAAAAGTTTCTCCTGAGAAATGATATAAAGAGCTGCATGTCTCATAAAGGAAAAAGTGATAGAGCAGTATTCAATAAAAGCAACCAACAATAAAACTTATCTCTCTAAGAAATACTGTCTTGTAGTATTTTTAATACATCTATAGAGGAGAAAAGTAAATAATATATTAAATATATATATACATATTAGAATAATTTAATAGAATTTATTTCTTTCATACCTCTTTATACCACACTCATTTCACTGGATACATTTCTGATAAATGCTCATAACTAGCTCACAGCTGTAGCACACCTTATAAAACATTTCTGAATGAAAAAGCTTCTTATAATTTGCATCTCTTGACTCCAGCAGCTTCTGAGACAATAAATGCCAATTGTTTCTCCTTCAGTGATCTGTACTTTTTAAAACAGGACAATCACTGTGACTGACCCAGCACTGCCACAGGAGGGACTAAATTAATATTTTTCTTTCATAGTACAATAACCTGATTGAATTAAATCCAGAGATTATCCTCATTCAGCCTTTTCAGACTAGATTTCTCAAGACAGTCTCCTATCAACACATAAGCACAGTCACTGATTGTGTTGGCTGTCTCCAAATTCTGCACCCCCGACCCAGTGTCAGCCAAACACAAAAATCAAAGTCATGCAGAAAGTTCCTTCCAAGCAGACTGATAGCTGTCCATGGGCAAGAGGACAGACCTGGGAAACTGCTGGCAGATGGATGACACAGATTTTCCCTGGTTGTGTCCTTCTGACCCTGCAGCTGCACGTGCAGCCCTGAGCCAGGCACAGCAAGGGCCATCCCATGACCAGGGTGCAGCAGGGAAGAGACCACAGTGCATATCAGGACCTCAACTACTGCTGCAAAAAGACATTGCTTTATTGAACCCATATGCTGCCTGCCATGTGTTTCCAAACTAACAACTGATGGGCACATTTGGGTATCCAATGGACTGTGGCTTCTGAGATTTCAAGATATGCAGCCCAGCTCTGTCCTACTGCAGGTCTCTTTCTTGGACCTGGGAAGACTGTGCCATGCAGCAGCTCTGACTGAAAAGAAACTGATTCTCAATGGGGTTTGAGCAGCAGCTGGCAGTCAAAAAGGGTTACTGCCAGGTGATTTTGAAGCCTCTGCAAAAAACTTTCAGTGAAAGGGCAGTTATTTTTTTCTGGAGCAGGGCAGCAGACAGGAATGCAATACTGTCCTGGAGCAAATCAACCCTCGTACAGTCCCAAAGTTAACATGGTCCTTGGGTACGACCACACACTTACAACTTGGCCACAGACCCTACAGAGGAACACCCTCCATCCTCCCCCTTTGGTGGTGGGAGATCAGATGAGATTATGAGGAGAGCACAATAACTGCAGAGTCTCCCCTCAGCAGCTCTCCCCACACCTGCACAAAAGCACACACTGCCCCCCTATAGGAACTCAACAAAAGCTGTTGTCCACACAAGGATGTGATTCTCCCAATGCACTGATCTCTGTGTGCAGCAGTGCTGCTGCTGCCAGATCCAGAGCCAACCTTCCTGCCCTTTCCACTGCCCCTGTTGAACACCACCTTTTCTCACAAATGCAGTTTATTAGAAAGTGACTGGGAGGCAACTATCCTAGAAGGAGTGGGAACGAAAAGATGAATTACAAAGGTCTTGTCTGTATTTCTTTTGTCCCAAAACAAAAGCAGTTAATAATACAAGGAGCATCAGATCCCAACTGTAGCATTCAGCAGCTCTGACTCCTAACAGGTGATAGAGGAGAGGTGTTCTGGATGTCAAATCTTGAAATATCTTAGCACATAATATAAAGAAAATTCACAAGTGATGAACAATCTTTTAATGTCATAGTGCCTCTTTTTCTCAAATACCTAAAGCTCTTTAACTTTGAGGTGGTTTTTGTCCTTTTTCTAACATAATCACTTAAAATTCTAATCCACCCAAATAACTAATTAAATTATTCTTTTACTAGGTGACCTAACAGAACTAGTTTAGTTCTTGAAAAGAATGGAGATGAAGTGAGTATTTCTTTCATAGGTATTAACACAATTCATTACAAAGCACTTATGTCAAGTTTAGTACCACAATTTATATAACTACTACTGTATTATTTAGATTTGCAACCATTCAAAAGTACTTAAACAGAGCTCCAAGGTTCCATACAGTACTCATTCCAAAAGTAATCAGGTGAATTGCCAAAGAGAACATGATGAAGATTTCTGTTGCTTTGATTAGGTTTATTGTTTAGTTAATCATAGGAAAATTTCCACCCATCAATCATCAGCCCACAAGGACATACTACTCCACAAAAGCTGTTACTCAGCATGGATCTCCTTTCTACTTTTATTATTTCCATTTCTTTCCAACTTCTCTTTGATCTCTGCTCTATCAGAACACAGGAGGAAGCTACAGGACCTCGTAGTAATAATCCTACAAAAAGAAGGAAAATGAGAGAGGAAGAGAAAAACAAAAACTTAAAAATAAGACATGAGGAGCTCTATCCAGCAGAACAGAGATATCAAAGAACCAGCAGACTCATTCTCAGGAGCACTACAAAGCATGTAACTGTGATTCCTTCATTCCAGCCATGCTCTATTACAATAAACTAACTGTCTAAGCTGCAGATGCCCTCTGGACATTTACCTCTGGACATTTACAGAGGACATTTTCTGTAGGGGACTTTTCAGGCAGTAGCAAATGGAAATACAGGGGTAAGTTGATAGGACCCTTTCCACAACAGACTCCTAAAGGGTGTCCTGAGTGCCACTGCAGCCACCTCTCCCATTTAGCTCTCTCATGGCCCCTGGTCTCCAAGTTTGTTTCTTGGGAAATGACTCCTACCTCAAGTATTAGATGTCCTCAACTTCTCACTTAAACAAGTGTTACTGGGGTGGAAGGCTTGTGGGTAGTGTGGCCTTTTTTCAGAAACAAGAGCATCAGAGAAGTCTGGCACAATATTCTGATCAGATGGAGCCACATACTTAGACCTTATTCTCCATTTCTTTTTCAACAGTTAACCTTTATGAAAGGACTTGTTTGCTAAATAGAATTAATGTATCAGCTGCTCTGACCCAGTTCAGAGACAGGTGCATGTTACAGATGCATGTCTCAGCCAAGCCATGAGGACCTTAAACAACCATTTTTCTGGCAGTAGTAAAGATTGTTATCTTTATCACAGACACAGATTGCACTCCTGCACTGGGTGACAGAATTACTGTAGTTCAAGAAGTTACCATCTCCAACCAGGATGTGATGATTGACCAAAAGGTCACTATATAGAAAAGCTTAATACTCATTGCTCTCCTCATTAAGCTTAAAGTCACAGAGAGACTAGAAACTCATCTCTTTTTCTTTGTCACTGAGGCTTGCTAAGAGCGCGGCTGGCAGCCAGCCATTTTGGCCCAGATCCCCAAAGCAATTGCTTCTGACAGTGTAACCATCCACACATGGGGTTATTTCTGCCCTGAGCTGTAAATAACTGCACAGAGCAGTGGGAATCAGCTAACCTGGGCATCAGCCAGCCCTCACCTGGTAAACACCCATGCAAGTAGGCTGACCACACCGTTACACGCTCCCTTCAGTGTTTCTGTGACTGGGGTCTCTTCTTGATATGCTCTTAGAGAAGTGGGCAGAGGAAGGGAAATTCAGAGGAAGTATTTCCAACAGTCCCTTCAAGAGAAGGCAATACACTGGCAGAAGTCACTCACTCTCACAGGAAGAACAGCCCAGGAATGCTTAGAGAACATCCAGTCAATTTAGGATTGCACGGTACTACAAGGTGTGTGTGGTACCTGCAACATATATAAAACTACAATTTAACCTGAAAAAAACAAAGAGCACCAGCACATGCATGAATATCCTCCCACTGCAGTAGAGCAGCACAAAGTTGTGCATTACCTCATCAGTGCCCAGATCCATCAACATCCAATGCCACACAAAGTACTGCTTCAAGAGTGGAACCAGAGAGGGGAATGCATTCTGGAACTGAGGCCACAAGTGATAAGGAGCGTGGCTATGCTTGACCTGGTTCTGTTCCATGGCAAGGAAACATGAGCTTTCATGCTATTTCCTCTTGACTAAACACAGCACTCTTTTGCCAAGCAGTCTTAGATGAGAATTCTGCGATTCTATGCTTAGCAGTTTACAAAAGGTTTTTCTTAATCCATTTGCTAAGAGCACATACAAGAAATAAGAAAACTGAAACTCATGTCCCCAGGAAGGAGTTAAGGAAAAGCAAAACACTACCAGTGGCCATCATCAATTTGTCATTATGATTCGCAGAGGAAAAATAGAAAAGTCAAGCCAGAGCATAAAAAAGGTCTAGTAGAGAAGTTGCCTTCTGGATATCACAGGTACAGAATTTTCCAAGACAGTGGGTGCATGAAAAATACCCCAATAGTTTGGAAGCAAATCCTGACTCATTCCGTACCAAAGGGTCCCAATCAGAACATGCATAACACATCAAAGCAAATTTCTGAACATTTCAACATTTCAAGTTTGAAAAGATTTCAGAGTAACTAGTTATAAGCATGCTCAAGCCAAACAAGTAAAGGGAACAATGTGAACAGAGGACAGAATTGCTTTGGTTTGGAGGTGGCATGGTTAATTGTTTTGACCAAAGTAAAAATTATCCCAGGAAATTTTAAAACTAATGCAGAGAAATCATAATGAAACAATGAAAGAGAAGACAGTCACAAATGATCACAGCACACTGAACTGAATCTACTGCTGTATTGTTCCTACAGACCAGTGCACTGATGCACCACAGTGAAGGTTTCCTCTCTCAAAAAGCTTCACAAATTGCATTTGTAATCTTAGTGTTTGAGTCAACCATTTGAGTTGTCCAATAAAAAGTGTGAAAAGATAATCTGATTTAATGACTCAAGAGTGGGCACATGATTAAAGTTTTCTGTCCCACATTTTTACAGTCATGACTGTGAAAGTTGCATCAGAGCTTTCATAAATGTCAGTTTCAAGCTTTGACACAAAAATAAATACTGATGTCATTTGCTTCAAACGTAGTAATGGATTATGAAGAAGTGATGAGCAGATATGTGAGAAAAAGCCGATTATATGAGTTACGCTGATAGTTATAGGCTGCAGGCAAAATATTTTCATCCATCACTTTTGATATGCAAGATCTCTTTAGACCATTTCTAACTACCGGTGCAGCACAGCTTGAGCAGAACTGCAACATGTTGCTAATGGCAACAGCAGTGGTTTCTCATGTTTATTTCACTAGAACATGTTTCACCTTGGAACTCTCCAGCTGGATGTGGATAATAGGTCAGACTGCAGAAGTGTCATGAAACTCCCACTGCCTACAGCAGTGCTGCACCAGCTCCTACTGACAGCAGGTCTACCCTGATTGCTGCTGTGTTTTCAAGCAAAAACTGTAGAGATGACATTGCCCTTCCTGGAAAAGCGTTCCCACACGGCAGAGACAACCCACATGAAGGTGCACACACGTGTTTGATGCAGGACAAGCACCATACCTCATTCCTTCTGTGGATCTGTTCTGGTAGTTGCGGTAGAGCTGGGGGACGCCCAGCATGGCCTCAGTGAACACGGCAAGGAAGCCCAGCGTCTCCACAAAGAGGGAGGAGTCCAGCCACAGGTAAGTGATGTAACCAGTCACACCAGTGAAGGTGAGAACACACTGCACGTAGTCTGTAAACTTGCTCCAATGCCAAAAATAGTTCAAGTCAAAATCTGAAACAGAACAGAAATGCAAGAATGAAATATGTTTTCCCAATCAACTCAAAGGTAATCAGGGTGGAATTGAGAACTGCGAAGCACGAGGGTGCCACAGTCTTTGATGGAAGGGGTTAGTAGAAAATGAGGGATAGGATTAAAAAAATAATAACAAAACAACCAAACAAACACACTCCCAACCACCCCCATCCCCCACCAAAAAACATCCCCACAAAAACATCAAGAAAAATAAAGAATAATAGTCCTGATTTCAAAAAAAATTTTTGGGGGGTGTTCAATAAAGAGACAAGAAAACAAAGACTTGCAAGGCAATAAAGTATTTACAAAGATAACTTTTTAAAAGAAAGCATTTCAAAAATACCTTCCTATGACAAACATGAAGGACTCTGGATACTGCTGTAGTGGAGCTGGCATAGGAAATGTTTCCCAAAAACCTTCCAATACTAATAACAGGCCTCAAGCACCGCAGTGCAAACGTTCTTTTTCTTAGGCTCTATCTCTGTCTTCCAAGTGCCTCAATCCAAGCTGCTTAGAAGGTCACCTGAAGTCCACAGCTCTGTTCCCTGGTGCAGTGCAACTGCCTGTGGTGAAGGGCAAGATGCCAGTGCAGCTGCTACAGTTTTACTGAGACAGGTACAAGACTGAGGCAAGATTTTCCCTGGAAAAACGCCTCTCACAGACATCACCACTTTCACTCCTAGGCCAAAACTTTGCTCTTGCCTTTTTACAGCACCAAGGAGTGCAGGTTGAGCACTCATTTCTGCATCCGTCACAACAAAATGCACAGCCACAAAACACAATATTCCCTCCTGATGGAAGAAGAGAAGGAACAAACCAATCATGGCATTTGCTTGGCACATTAACAGTGTATCACTGGAAGACACATAGCTGTCTTATTGATGAATAATAAAATACACAATCTCATAGCAATTGACTGTATAGCAATATAACAACTTCATTTCTAACAGAAATGCTACAGTAACTATTTGTTAGCAGGTGCTGTTCCTGCCTTCCTTTCACCGAAGCACCTACTTCAGATCAACTGGACTCTCTGAACTACCAAGGCGATGAACTACTGTCCTAACAGGGATATTACAACCAGCCCAATGCTGTGTAACACACAGCAAGCACATCACTAGAAGATTTCTGTTGCTGCCACTTCAGAAGTAGACAAGAAAGCTACAGAAATAATCCCAAGGCTAACTCAAGCAAGGAAGACATCGACCTCCATTGACTAAAACTAACAGAAAATTCAGTGAGATGGGAATACAGGCACTTAGCTGCCTCAGGATACATACACACAGCAAATAATAGTTCTATTTTCTGCATCTCTTCATACCTTCATACCAGTATAAATCTGGCCCTCAGACAGCCTTTATTAACTATTCTCTTTTTAGTACCTGGCAAACCCACACTCAGGACACCTCCTGACTGCACCCAGCTGAATCATTCTATTTTGCCACCCAAAGAGGAAGGCACAACTGGCCAGGAGCCATACCCAACCTGCAGCATTGTTAGCCCTTACCCAGAATTGAATGAAATTACCTGGGGCAAAACCACTGCCAATGAAAATGCTGGCTTTCAGTGGTTTATGGTAGTGGCTCCTCAGCCCCTGAATTCAGGGACACAAGACTAAATAAAAGTTAGACCCAGTGCTGGCACAGCCCAAACCACACAAGCCTCATGCATTTCTGGAGCTTTGTGAAGGCTTTTCTTTATGGAGATGAAGGGCCCATGGCCCTTCATTCATTAAACCTTCCTACCAGCTGCCACATATGCCCTGCATACACTGTGGTTTTCCTCCTGTGTACTCCACATGCCCAAGGATCCTTTTTAAAATACCCATCCCTGGACACCAAATCCTAATTTCCCCAGTTCATTTTCATAACAGAAATCAAAGAACTAAAACTACACGGAAGGAGCAGAAGTTCAGGATGATCATGAAACCAAAAAAGTCAACATTCACACAGCTATTGTGAGGCAAACTACGAAATCTATGGATCCATGCAAACACTTGAGCATAGATGAGAAAAACACTGTGTGAACAGGATTTCACCTGAAGCAGAACTAATTACTAGCACAGAGACTCTCTTTTGCTCAAAACTATCATGATGCTAGATAATGTCCATTTCACTGTAGTAGTTTATAAGTTGTTGTTTCTGCTATAAATTTTGCTTGGTAATATAGTTAAGAAAAAAAGGAAGAAGGGAAGAGAAGACAAAACAGATAAGAGCAATCATAACCTTGGTAATAGTTTTGCAGAAAAACATCTGAGTTGTTGTAAAAACAACCCAATATATAATTACTAATTGCTCTACTTAACAGATGTATTCTCCAGATGCAGAAGTCTATTTTAGGACACTACACATGACCACACTCCGCATTACCAAAAAACAAAAGAGTAGAGAATGACACACCTGACTTTCCATAAGGGTTGTAGTTTCTTTAGCCCTTATTTGAAATGCTAAAATGTTTTGCACATGATTGCTTCTTTTTAACCAAGGCTAAAGTTTATTTTCTTTGAGAAATGGTTTCAAAAATTTAGAGAGAAAAAAAGCCAGACACCCATCACTTCGAGGTCTGGAAAAAACTGTGACTCATTTTTCCAAGCGTCTTATTTCTCAAGGAGGTCCAAACACACTAGTTCTGCAATGAGAGTGATATTTTTTTTAAGAAATAAATGTTGATTCTGCTGAATACAGTAACGGGTATATGCAAAAAACCCCCACCTTTTAAAAGCTTTAAAAAAAAAAAAAAGTCATTTTAAAAACAGAACAAAATTCATGTGTGTGCAAACCAGTCCTATCCCAAGAAGACAGGCAGAGGACACCAATCAGTGTCCCAGACCATGTCATCTGAGAACTGAATAAAGTTATACATATTATTACAAACATTATTCATGTCTGAAGAGAAGTATGAATAATAAATGTCATACTGGGATTTTTGTCCCCCCCATCATCTCTTTTCCTTAGAAGGACAAAACAAGAAATGCCACTGTACCACCATTTATTTCTAGCAAACGTCTTAAAAACTGTTTAAGTTAAATGTGGATGCATATCTTTCTACTCCCTGAAATGGGAAGGCACTGCCTGCACAGCTCACTGCATTCTGCCCAGCCAGAAATCCCTGACATGGGTTTGTAACCACACTCAGCTGATGCAGTTCAAGCAGTAACTCCCAGTCACTAACATCCTGTGTGGATCAGAACTGGCATTACTGTGGTGAAAGGTACTGTATTTTATTACCCATGGCTGAGCTCTTTAAACCACTCAGTGAGTTGCATTCTAAGCATGTTAATCCATTGATAGATGAGAGATTTATGTTGGAAAATCCTATTAATGCTGGGGGAAGGAGCAGCTCAGTAGGTTTTTTGTGCAATGACTGAAGAAAACTCTACACAGCCTGAGGGTGAAGAAGGATAAGATTAAAAGACCTCCTCTGAGAGGCACTCTGCATGTCAGATATGAAAAATGTGTATCAGGCAGAGACAGCATTGTAAATAACAATGATTATTACCAGTCAGGCCAAAATGCAAGTAGTAAATTCAAGATTCTGGTGTGGGATAGATGCCAAATGACACAAAGAAGAGTCCATAGTATCAGCTTTCAAGTGAGGATGACACAGAGGTCCAAACACTTACATTATTTTTAGTCAAGAAACATTTTATACCAAGCCAGCTACCATGCTAGTTCCTTTTGGGAAAGTGAAGCAAAGACTTTGACATGCTAAAAATTATTTACTGTAGCTCTCAATTTCTCTTACTAGTTGCATCTTATTTTGTGCCTTGACCTTTCTATTTCTGTACCTACATCCTTGCACTACATTCACTTACACTTGTCCTTAGACATTTGACCCAGCTCCTCCTTTTTGGTTGGCTCTTTCCTAGCTTTGAGGTCAAGGAAAAGCTTGCAATTTCCTCTGTCTTTGCAAGGTGGGAGAGTTTGCATTTAAACCCTTTGTATAGTTTTGACAAGGAAATAAACTCTTTTCTTCTTACAAAGGCTGCTGATTTTACCTTTTCTCCCACTCCTTATGAATGCCATTACATCACAGTCACTCACCCAAACTGCCTCCCGTAATTAAACTCTTGACCTCCTGCATGAAAAACACTTCTCACTAACTCCTTCTAAGAGCATGCTGAGCAGACAGTCTCTACCCCTGAGAGCCCTTCTAAACAGATGACTCAGTGGTTAATCCTCCTACCCCTTGGTACACAGCTAATTCTCATGTTTTGTGAGACTACGGTGCTGTTTCCAATTTCCATCATCTGGCTGTGGACCACAGAGCCTGCCCACCTGGCCTGTTCCTGCCACACGATCAAAGGAGTCCCACCCGAGCCTTCAGATGTCCAACACCACCCTCAACAACCCTGCAATCCAAAAAGCTGGCTTAGATGCTGTGAAAGAGCCTGATAACAGTAATATATCCAACCTGGAACAGTTACAAAATGCAGTCACGGCTGGGAATTGTTTCAGGTTATTATCCATGGTCTGTTTCCTGTAAAACACACACTTTGAAGACACAGGAGCCACAACCTGCAACTCTGTGCTTCCTGTGGGTCTCGGCCACTGGGCTACAGTGCAACACTCTCCCCCTCATCTGTTCTTCTGCTCGTCTCCAGAACTCATGGCCTCTGCTGTAAAAGGGGCTCAGCTCTAGCTGCAGGCAAATATGATGCCACTCCTCATACCAGCTTGGCAACAAGGGCAACTCTTTGGACAGCTGGAAGATGCAGACTTGTATGCCCAGGCTGACAAGAGAAACTAACTCAGACTTCTCACATTTCCAGTGGGTGCTCTAAGTTATACACAGGTCCTGCACTCAGCAGTGGCATCTTAAAAATAAATTTTGCCACATTCTCCACAGAGGACTTGTAAGGCACCTGCCACAAGAGGTTGGGCCCAGGCAGTGGATTCTGAAAAGGAGACTTTTACACTTACAGTTCTTCAGCTGCAGCAAATGCTCAGACATTTGCCTCAGGCCTTATCTGTCTTCCTGGAAATCCTGATTTCAGCTGTCTCATCTAAAAACAGCAGCGGGATTGCAGAGAAGCATGCTGGCTAGCACTCCTCACCTTGCTCATTCTGAGCAGCTCCCAGTCAGAACCTAGGTTTCTCTGATCCTCTGTTCTGAAATTCCTGAGTACCCCACAGGGCACCCAGGAAATAACTGGGGTGACAAGGGCAGTAAGACTATGCATGACTGTTACTGGGTGATCCAAAACTTTTTCTCTAATTCTCATCATCCACATATCCAGCTAGGTACTTTCCCCTTTCCTTCCAGAAAGAAGAAAGGAAGCAGCATTACAGACAGTGAGCACTGATACATTTAGATTTTCTTTCCTCCTTTTTCAAGAACTGACAGAAATCTGCAAATGCTGTCTGAAGCCAGCATTTCTTTTACACTCACTGGGACTGAGAAGGGACTTGTTATCTTTTACTGATGGTGAAAAAGAAAGGAGAGCACAAAAAACTTCTGGCTCTAGTCCAAACCACTGTCTTTTTAAAAGGACATTGTCTATAAAGAGACAATGCTCTTCATCTCCATTCCTTCAGGCTCATGACCTAGGAATTTCTCAAACTCAGTTACTTTTACGTATCTGCTCAGCCCTGTCACTGCACTACTTCAGCATCTCTCAAGCATTCCCTTCTATCTGGTCTTCACACTGACCTGTACCCAAACACTGTCACTTTTTCCTCTCTAGCCTATGCAAGATGGGAGCAAAACATTCCAGAGGGTCTTGAATCTCTTCTGAAAATATCACCCCAGCCTATACCAAACAAATTACTCTCTTCCAATGAAATCCATTTTTGACATCCCTTGGCTCATATAGTGCCTTCTCTTGGCCACATCTGGACTAATGTCAGTTCATTAAAGCCACTCCACTTAGTAACTAACTCTCCCTAAAGGCCCAGCATGAGTCCTCTAGCCAACAAAAAGTAACCAGCAGATTTTCATGTGAGAGGGGGAAAATGTCAAATCTTAATCACATAGAAAAAGGCTGAAAGCCTGACCCACAACAAACCTTGAAGATTCATACAAAGAACTTTTGTTTTTAAAAGCTCAATGGAGCTTTCAGTACTTGATGAGAGACAGAACACCAGAGATTAGAAATTCAAGGCTGATGAAACCTCCTCTACATCATTATCCCTATCTCCCCTCAGTTATCTTCTCTAGTCTGAAGGCAACTACTTGCCTTGGTTTTCCTTGCCTTATTTTATGTAGTTTCATGATCTTCTAAAATCTTCTATGCTGGGTCTCTGTTTTGTCACATCAGGTTCATGTTTTTCCCCTCCCATCAGGATTATTACACACTCTTCTTCCACCTTCTCAACAACACTACACGTAAGTAGGCTAACATTTTTTCAGCACTATCCTGCCCATCCAGGGCTTTTCACTCACATTCCACACAGTCCCCCAGCACACACCTACAAGCATCAGCAACTGCTCCATCCTTCCCCTTTGGGTTCTGTGGGGTCCATTCTACCTCCTCACCAAAGGTAATTAGCAACTGTATGGTTAAGAAACATGTGAGTTACAACTACTACAGAAAACTCTGACACAAATGCACTAGTACATATGAAAAAGTCAAACAATCCACACTTTATTTCTTAATACCTTGCCTTTCCCATTAATGTGGTATTCTGCTGATTTTACAGCCTTTGGTAAAGGGAACCTTTGAATACCACCTAGCACAGTGGTCCTCACCAGAGATAACTAGCAATATCACATATCTTGACCATTCTGTGACCCTTAAAAAGAAGCAATATAAAAGTTACAATTTATTCTGAAAATTTTACCCCTGCTGCTACCAACACACATGACAATAGGAATGAAAAGCTAAATCAAAATATTCATACCCTGGGCACCTTCTGCACAGCTGACAGCCTTTGTTGTGCTATCTGCAGTGTAATTTGCTTTGTACACAGCTTCAGTTTATGGAAGTCTCACAGTGAAGAAGAAAAAAAAAATTTAGAGAAAAATGCAGTTATCTAAACCCACAAAATTAGGTTGACCTTTACCTCATTGAGAATTTCCACTGTCTTACAAAAGGATGCAGAGTTGTTTACATCAGTTGTGCAGCACTGATACCAGCCCTGTCAACATTTTAATTTGTGTATTTATACCTAAATATGCCTGGATACATGTACATGCCTCTTCCTCACAGCACAGCTGATGTTATAAGCATGAAAAAGAAAACAAAATTATAAAAACAAGCAGGGGAGAACAAAGATTTTTTATGTTCTAATACAGAGGAAGTTTTAGCAAGTATGGTGTCTGTGAAAAAGGTTCCAACTGCTGGGCTTAGAAATTGCTGGTGAATGCCAGCTGAGCTGACAAATCCTCATGGAGCAGTACAGCTCAGCTCAGCCATCTCTCAACATCACTGCAGAATGAGTGTAACCAATCTGGGGGCAGCCAGAAGCAAACTCTTACCCCAGTCCTTCCAACAAAAAGCATGCAGAAGAGTACTCTGGACTCCTCTTCCAAAGCAAGGACATTTCTTGGGACTCTCCAGATGGAAGATGTTTTTGAGGCAATCTTGCAGCAGGTACACATGCAACCCCCCTACCACTGCACCTTGTGCAACATATGCTAACCAAATTCTTTGCTTCCCAAGTCCAGCTGAGAGAAAGCACCAGGTCTCTACTCCTGGTGTAGCAGTAGGCCAGTAAGATTAGGAGAGGAAAAAAAGACAACCACCACACACGTGTTAATGTTGCTACAAGAGCAAAGCACTTAACTTAAGGCTGTATATATCTAAATCAAAGTACTTACAGTTCTATATTCCCCCAGTAAAGACTGGCTTCCCCACTAGCATCACTACTGCAACTCCCCACTGTGTTACTACTACTCTTGCCTGTTCAGAATAGAAGTCTCTCTCATCTCTATTCCAATGTATTGACTGTTCTTCTTAGTCACTGCGTCCATTAGATTATCTCAACAGCAGGCAAAAGCAACAATTAGCTGACTTATGACCAATGAAGGAAAACAGTCTAATAACTAGGCAGATCATGGGGCTTGGAAAGTCACTGGAAGATGACAGCTGTGGCCCAAAGGATTTGAAAGGTGGAGTGAAAGCAGCATGAACAGGTTTAGAAGTCATGTGACTCAGAATGAGCATGGACCTGAGGAGGAAATCCTCCTCTAAAGCTGCAGCAGTGGCAGTGAAATGGGAAGCCCAGGGAATGCTACAGCAGAGTTTTGATGACTCTGGGCAGTCTCTGCTTTCACTACGAATACTCCTGATTCTGCTCACCTCCTATACCAGGAGCATCAAAAAACCCCAGAGCAAGTCAAACCAATGAAGTGCCCCAACCCTTCACCAGCAAGCAGAGCTGTGAAGTCAGGCCTTTGCTCCCAACTGTGCCAGTGATGGAGGCGGCAGATAAGAGATAAGCTCACTCTTCTTTTGGCCAGATACGCCTTCCTATGCTAACTATAGACAGAAAGAGACTTCTTTTTCTGACAGCAAGATAAGCAGAGATTATGAGAATGTCACAGCAAGAAGAACATGTAGTACCACGATTCTATTTTTACAATAATTTTAACAATATTTTACACTATCATCTGCATAGTTTATCGAAGATATCACCCACAGCCCTAGAAGGCAGTACACAAAGGCCTCCAAAAAAGACTAAAATGGAGTAAGTTAAGCATTGCAGAGCAGGCAGCCTTGACTTTAAAATTCTTGTAGACGGGAGTTACAAACTTTATACGAAAACAGTTTAATTTATTTTGAGTAGTACCGAAACTCATTCTTTGCAGCTTAAGTCTCAGAAGATGTCAAGACTACTATAATATTAGAAACAATATGCCTTTCTCATTTAAAGACTGTAATTAAAGAAATGAATAGAAGTTCTTCTAAACATTACAAAACCAAGCTGTGCCTTAGACCAGATGCAGTTTGACTCAGATTCTACCGTGGCAGAGATTACAACCCAGGTTGCGTGTATAATGCAGCAAGTTACTCCAGGAACTCTGGAGGTAACTGCCAGGTAAGACTTTACCACCTTTTGAACTGCAGATCTCTGAGAAAAATGCTGATAAGTGATCCCTCTCTTTTTCAGCCTTGTCTGAGCTTGACTTGCCTGAGACCCTATCTCCTCTGTTGTGAAGACACCACAAAAAGAAGGCATTTGTGATTTTTTTTTCAGACACTGAAGTCAGACACGTATAAATGTCTAAGTATGTACACAACACAAAGCTAAACACTCTTCATAAAAATACAAACTCATTTCCTCATTTAGGATTTTTGGGGGCAAGTTTAATCCTTGTTTCCTAGGTAACCTGCCACCAGCCAAGATAAATTCCAGGCCCCAAACTCGCCCTAGTAATTTAGCATCCAAACAGAAGAATGCCTTGTGCAGCTGCCTCCTTTGCTAAAACAATGTGATTGTGGCCTGCTAAACATCTCTTGGCCATTACCTCAGTTAACCTCAGAATAACCCATTTTAGTATCAATAATTGAATACTTCAAAGTTATCACAAAAGCATGGAGGAAATTGCAGGAAGCTTTCATCTCTTTTTTTCACTCGCCCCTCTCCTCTTCCCAGTCCCTGCTACACATATGAAAATGTCAGACAAGTTTTCTTTAATTATCTGAACTGCATTACAAAGATGCTAATGTCTCAAAATGATTGCACAGTCTACCCCATTTCATAGAGCTCCCTTTCAAATATCTATTATAGTTAATAATAAAAGGGTAAGTTGGTGAAAAAAAACCCTGTTTTCAAAAAAAAATTGTATTTCTCAATTTTTGTTCTACACTGGAATAAAAAGAAAGACTGGAAAATCTGAGGGAGGATGAAGAGAGGCAAATATACAGATGGGATCTGGGAAATCAGTTTAAACTTTTAATATCTCTGATTTGAATTAAGGACCTTCCACATAAGTTTTTCCATGTCCTATGGCAGTGGGTTGTGAAGTTATTACCCACTCAGGTCTAGAAGCATCTCGTACATTCTGACCAATTTTGACTAAATTCATTAAAATAATTTATGTATCTGTGTTTGTGAAGACGTGACCATTCACTGGTGACAACCTTTATCACTAACAACCAGTTCACAAATTTCTGACCAGCAGTAGCAAAAAAATCTCAACTTGTAACTTCTCATTTGCTACTATAAAGACCATTTAAGTGTAATGAAACTTCAAAGTGTAAAGGAGACTGTGGAAATTCATCTGCTATTAAAAAAAATGTATATATAGGTAGATGAAGTTGATAGTAATTCCAATCTCCATGCAACTTTCTAGGGAAAAGGGAATAAAAGGATTTCTGGTAGCAGGTTTTCCAGAACCTCCATGCCTGCAGTGTCCCCTCACAACCATTAAACCAAAACTCATTCTATTTACAACAAGTCTGCACAGATCTAAATTACTGTATACAGACATCAAGCAGCAGGAATTTCCACTGCACTGGCAGAAAGAATTTACAGGACGGGAGACCAGTAGAGTTTCACCTGAGTGCCTGCAGACTGCCTTACTGATTACAGCACTTGTAACTGGAAGAGCCAAGTGAGACAGAGATTTCCTGAAACAGAATTTCTCCTTCAACTTCCCAGCTGTTCTGTTTGACCAGAGAGAAATCCCTGTTTTGACAAGAGTGCTGGGTTTTTTTGTAAGGTGCACTTCTGAATACCACATTCTCTAAACACCTTGTGCCTGCAGTTCAATACTTCAAAGCTAACAAACCTTCAAGACACAGATCAAAAGTGGCTCTGTAATGAAGAGTTTGGTGGTGACATAGGTGTGCATTCACAAATTGTTCACATTTCCCAGCAGAATTTTAAGCTCCTCTTATCCCCCTCAATCTCTAACAGGATAACTCTTTAGCTCCCTGAAACATTTCCCACTGAAGCTACAAGATGTGTTGTTTTTTCTTTCTTTTTTTAGGATTTTACACACATAAAGAAAGAACAGCACTGCATTTTAAGCAAGATTGGTTCCTTACTTGGTTAAAAACAATCCCACAAACTGTTCTGTCAGTACAAGTGAGGGGGCAAGAACGAGTGGGGGCAAAAAGAGGATCAAGGATATCCAGCATTGCAGCTAAGCATCCTGGTACCCAGCCATTGCTAGAGGCAAAAGACTTTGGTTATTATGCCCCTTTACAAATATTTTTACTTTTAAAAAGGACAACAAAAGACCTCCAAACCAAAGCAGGCAGAAGAGACTGCACTGGAAGTGCTCACCAGAAAGATGACTTTGCCACCACAGGGCATCATCCTTTTATCCCTGGCCAAGTGATTCTGGGATTTGCCCTCCACTGGCTGTTGTCCCTTTCACACTGTGTACTAAGGAGTGCAGGGAATGTGGAGTGTGATGACAGGTGAACCAGATGCTGCCAACAACAATCCTATCCACAAAATCCTCTTTATGTTTCTGAGTTCTGCTGTGAAGAAATAGTGAATTTCTTTAAAGAGTGATCAGTTCTTTAACATCTACTGAACACAAAAATTAAATTAGGAACTTGTGTACAGGATTATTTTAAGCCATTTCCATATTAATTTTGCTCTATTCCCTAAGTGCAGTAACTTGTTCTACTACAACCTACTCTTAACAGGGGGTGAAGAAAGGCATTAGGGAGTAAATAGTGTCTCTGAAGACTCAGTAAAAAAATCTAAGGCAAAAGACATTTTCTTAAAATAACTGCTCCTGATTTTTTACATGCCAAGGGGTGCAAAGACAAGAAAGGGCAGCAGTGGAAAACACTAACATAAGCAAGGAGTCACTGCAGGTTTGTCATGGTTTGTATAAATGGACAAAAAAATAGGGATGACAGGAAGCAGAGAATTTCAAGACCAGCAACTGTTTTTTCCCAAAGGCTATACAGAGTGAAGGTAAGGAGGGGAAAAAATTTACCTAGCAACAACTGCAGTTTGTGACATTTACAAAGCAACCTACTAAAAAGCCACTTTAAGAAAGGAGAGGATGGCATAATTTTTATTATCACAGAGATAAATGTCAAATTTTAAAGATTAGCTACGCACACATGCACACGAAAAAATGCAGCGAACTTGCCAGGGCTACTGAAGTGTGTGTAACACCAAAGTATTCTATGTATTTTAGAAACAGCAGCACTGGTCCTGATTTTGATGGGAAAAAAATCCTGACACTCATACCTTACGCAAAAGAACAGAGATATTCCGAATATTTAAAATGTTCCATCTCCCAAATTCTCTTCAACTTCTGAGTTGCAATGGGTAATAGTAAAAAAACCAGCTTTAAGCAGCTTTTAAAAGTAAAAGATGTTTCCATGAAATACTCAGGATCTGTCTTCCTTTCACAGATTTCTATTTCTCCATGGAATTGGTCAGGATGAACAAGACCTTTTTTTATAAATTTACAATACAAGTAGAAATAAATCTGTCAGAACTGAATTCTGGGATTTGGATTCTTTCCCCCACCCATGGGAGGGGACATAGGATCCTGATGCAGAGATGTAATGCATACTGATCATAGAGCAGAGCAGAGCAAAGAGAAAGTAGGGCACATAATAAATGCATCTGAAAGGAGGCCTTCATAACTTCAGGAATAATGGTGGTATAGTAACAATGCTGTTTACTAGTAATCCAAGTATTTGGAGGGAGATTGTGTACACCCTGCCTCTCACCACAAATTCACAATTCACAAAAAAATAACACCTTTTCTGCTGCTGATTTGAGACTATACAGGAAGCAGCTTCTCACAAAGAGCTAAGTTACATCCTTTCTTCCCAGCCTCACTCAGTGTTATGTCACCTCCTCCTACAGACAGAGAGTGCACACCATTCTCTTAGTTACAAGATAACATTCTGAGGCTAAAAACATTTGCTCTGAAGCATAAAACATCATCAAATTTTGAAACACAATCATGCACCCTTCCAATGAAGCCTATATTTGCCAGCCTATTAACATCATTTAAATCACTACTGCATAGCTTTAACAAGTCAAATGCTACATCTGAAGGCTCACTAGCTGGTGCACTGGAGCAAGAGCTTAGAAGGCTTTGTCTGCTTCTGCAAGAACAATTTTTCTACTTTTTCAGTTTTACTTAGCAAAAATACCTCATTTACTCTAACAAGAAGAAACTGATTGGAGCTGAGTAACATCTGCTTTGTTCTTGGGTCTTAGAATAGTGACTGAGAGTATAAAAGAATGAGAAAAAGAGAGAAAATTAATTTCACTAAAAAGCTATCTGAAAATAATATCCACTTCATTTGTTTTTTTAAAAGAAACATTTCCACAAAATGAACCTTCAGAGCAAACATTGCACTTCATTTACCTTTTTATAATTTAAGTAATTTTACACTTCTATTTTAAATCAATTTTCAACCCAAACAGCTTGCTGTAAGTTACAAGTAAAAGTAATGCAATATTTGACCATTTAATTAATTTAAGATGATAAAAAATGTAATTTAAATGGATCATTACTAAAATATAGTTATTCCATTTACATGTATCACCACATGAATCAAACTTTCTTTAGTAAAGACACACAATAATTCACTCCCATATTTCTTGCTCATAATTTAAATCATTATATGCAAAGGCAGCTCCAATACTAACCTGTCTTTGCACAAAGAGAAAAGAAACTTTTAGAGTATAAAACTTCCTCATCAGCTTTAATGAAGTAGAGTGTTTGGAAGTGAAAGGGAGATGGTTTGCACCTTGAAACAGGAACAACTGTTGGTGGGACAAGCCTCTGAAGTGAATTCAGGAACTGGTATGACCTACAAAATAATCCTTCCACCTTAATTCTGTCTGTTCCTTGACACAATGTCCTGTACAACCCTCCAGCAGTCCTGGTTCCAATCTGGAATGTGGCTGTAAGCCAGCACTGCTCTACACTGTACTGTCACACCACTAAATGTCTAAATAATTTGCCCCAATATCTGAAGCAACCTGAAATAATCTATATCAGGTGCATGCAACAAGTAAAAAGTATCAAGCTGGAAGGCAGGGGGAAGATGATGTACTGCCTGTCTCTGAAAGTTGACTGTCACATCCCAGTGTAGATGAGCATAGTTGATACAGAGGCAAAATCTGCTCCACTGCAGCATTCCCATCAAGCAGCCTTCACACTTACTGCCAAGGTGTACACCATTTCCCATAACAAGGCCCCCCTCCCCACCACACAGGAACAGAACTGACAAATAATTTGTAAACAAGTTTCTTCTCTTCAGCATTTGTAAGTCACTCCTTGGGCATCTGTTAACTGCCAAACATCAGAAGTGATAACTTGGCATACACTCCAGAAGGGTTTTTGGTTTGGTGTTTGTTTTCAGCACACCTTGGTTCATAAAAAATGATTCAAAAAATAAAAATAGATAAAGCTAGCTGTGAACTTACTAATGCAAAAGAAAATCAGTAAGCAAGTAAAATTTCACAAGGTAGGCAGCTTTCCCTGACACAGTGCTGATCTCAGCACAACAGAAGGCAGTATTCATCTCATCAGACTTGAGATCTGGAGTCCAACACGCCAGGCTGAGCCTCAGATTCAGACCCTTTGCAATTCATGGGGAGAGACTGGCTTGCCTTCAGCTTCCGCAGGCCGCTCAGCAAGCCATGGATAGAATGAGACAGGATGCCTTTCTGTTACAGAAAACACTGAGATTTCAGCTGTTTGTTTATCCCAAGTCAGGAAAAAAAAAAATCACATTAACATTAAAAGATGGGGAACCACCTTTTAGCTGAACAGCCTAAGGGTTAGGATTCAGGCTTCAGGCTCCCACCGAGGGCTCTCTCTCTCTCCTGTCTGCAGCCTGGCTTACCAAGAAACCATCAGAGCCACTTTGCTGACACTAATACACTTGGAGCTACCTGTGCAAGCAGGAGCCTCCAACTCAGTCTCTCATATCCCATCCAAGTGCCACGACACTGCTTTGCAGCCTGTGATACTGGAGTGCTCAGCTCCAATCTTTACAGGGCTAAAAACATTTAGGGGCAGAGACAGGCACAAACTAAATGGGCAATGAGGGCTAAACAGAGTCAACTGCATGCACCTTCTGGTGGTGGCAACAGGGGATCAAGAACACACAGGAAAGCAGAAGAACCTAAGCCCCCTGCCCTAATTCATCCTTGCCCAGCATTCACATGGGATACAGAGTACCTAGGTTCTGCTGCTTCATTTTCCTGCTTCAGAGATGGAACACAAAATAGCATTTCCTGTGTCATCTCTCAAAAGCAAACAGACAAGGGAGAGTGGCTAAGATCTCTCTTCTCTCTCACTTGAAATGTCCACTTAAGAGTTCGAACATCCTTTTCCAATGAACCTTTGGTGCATCACTGCTTGCAAAATGGGAGTGTGGGATGGGGAGAAAATGGGAATCTTTTCAGAAAATAAAGCTATCACAAATTGTTCAATCCAGGATGGTCAGTGTAGTGCATTACAGGCTAAAAGCATGACATTTGTGTCAAGCTATTTGTGTCAAAATAGAAAAGGGTTTATTTTGTTTTCTGTTGATATGGCAATGAAAATGGCAAAGTGATGATGTTTCAGTGGAAAGTGCCTTTTAATCTCCAGCATAAGGAAATGTCTTGTTAAAATGGCATTATTTATAAGACCTTCAGAAGCATTGATTTATTAAATATATTCCCTATTCCTAGCTTACTAGAAACTAGCAACTTCATATTCCCAGTGATTTTTAAATAATTAAATAAAGCTAATAAAACATACAGGACATAAAAGGTAGTGAATAAATCCATCAGGCTGTGTACAACATTCACGTTGTACCTGGAGCATGACCTCCACATACAGTTCATAGAGCAAATTATGACATCTTAGACATCCAATGTCACACCTGACCCGTGCAGCATTTTAACTGGGACCAAGTGGGTGCTGCCACCCAGCTCAGCACTTCAGGTCACCTCATTGTCCATTCCTCCCACTGCATACAGCAGTGGGTATGGTTATCTCAGCAGGCTCATTTCCAACAGAAGGCCCTAACGTATCAAATGAGCAGCTTTCCCAAATGACATCTGCCTTTCCTAGGGAGTACAGTTAAAAAGTCAGAAGCAGAAAGTGAGTGCAAGCTATGCCCCATCTCCTGTACATGGCAATCTTTAATACTGGCAGATGTTGACTCTGATGACATACTCATTTGTTGAACTGTTGATTGCATACCACTTACATAAATGCAAAGATAACGTTCTTTAAAAACTCATGAAATCTCCAAAATCTGTGTGTTCCAGAATCTATAAAAATATCATAAAAATGGGCAGCGACCAGAAGTTTTCTCCCTAGCAAGCTGTCTAGACAATCCATTGTGTCTGAGGAGGCAGCACGGGGCAACAGTGCTTCTTTAACCACACACCATGCCAGCCAGTCCTACAAGCCACTTAGGAAACTAAAAATGCAAGCTATCAATGTATCTGTATTAACAATTAAAAGCCCCTCAGCCTGAAAGTTTATTCAGAAGTCTGTGAGGAGCTGAGTCACACTTCAAAAATTTCTTCACTTATATCTTTCACACTGTACTGGCAACCTGGCCATCATCTAGAAAATCATCATGTCTCTTCTCAGTTTTTTGCTTACAGAAACTGAGGAGAGCTGGCAGGCAGCAAACCAGGCCATCACTGTGAAAGTCAGATAACTAATTGTCACCATAGCTCTAAACTCACCTCTTGCCTTACTGCATTAATAATGCTTTCATGTGCTTTCACTGGTGAGGTCTGCCCCCTAGAGCTCCTCAGCCCTGCTAGCAAAGCTGAGAGAGTCAAGCAGTACCCAGGAACAGCAAAGCAGGAGTTTCAGACTTCCTAAATTTATGCAAGTGACAGAAATAGGATGCATCTGGGGGTGCTGAGGGTGTAGGCTGATGTCCTTGCAAAGCTAGTCCATCATCTCTGAAAGATCATGGTACTGGGAGAGATTTTCTATTACTGGGGACAGGGGAAAGGAAAGGCAAAAAAAATCACACCTATCTGCAAGGAGGAGATCAGGGAACTACAGGCCAGTCAGGGTAACCTCATCCCTAGGAAGGAATGAAGCCCTCATGGAAGTCACTTCAAAACACAGGAAGGAAGGACAAGAAAAGTGACCAGGACAAGCTTGCATGGCTTTACCAAGTGCAAACTCCAACTGACCAACCTGACCCCTGGGATGACAACCTTCCAGCATCTGAAGGGAGCCTACCAGGAACTGGAGGGGGACTCTTCAGCAGCTGTAATGATAGGACAAGGAGTAATGGGTACAAATTGAAAGAGGGGAGATTTAGGTTAGATATCAGGAAGAAATTTTTTACTGCGAGGGTGGTGAGACACTGGAACAGGTTGCCCAGGCAGACTGTGGATGCCCCAAACCTGGCAAGTTTTTAAGGTCAGGCTGGATAAGGCCTTGAGCAATCTGGTCTAGTGGGACACATCCTGCCCATGGCAACGGGATGGGGACTAGATGGTCTTTGAGGTCCATTCCAACCCCTTAAAATTCTACAAATTCATGGTTTTAAGAGCAGTAGTTTACAGTGCCTTTAACAAGGCTGCTGACAGTCTCCTGCAGTATCTTTATTAACAAATTACCGATTAGTTAGTGGACAATTAAAAAGGCAGAAAATTGGCTGGATCATCAGGCTCAAAGAATTTCTCCTCTCAGAGGAAAAACATACAATTTGTGACCAGTTACAAGGCAGCCCACAGTGCCTAATACTAGGGCCAACGCTCTTTAATATCTTCTATTAACAACCTGGATGATGGTGAGTTCATGAATACCAAATTAGGGAGAGTAGGCAATAAACAACTTCATCCCAGTGAAGCAGAAGGGCAGATGCTGATCTCTTCTTTCTGCTGACCAGTGTCAGGACCTCAGGAAACCTCACGAAGTTATGTCAGGGAAGGTTAATTTTGATATTAGGAAAAGGCTCTTCATCCAAAGAGTGGTTGGGCTCCTCTGAAAAGTGGTCACAGCACCAAGCTTGAAGAGTACAAGAAGTGTCTGAGTAACAGCCTCAGTGTGATTCTTGGGGTTGGCCCCTACAGGGCCAGTAGTTAGATGTCACTGTTCCTTGTAGATCTCTTCCAATCCAGGATATTGTATGATTCCATGAACTGAGGGCAGCAGTGTTTTTCAAAGGGATTTAGTCTGGGGATATGGGCTGACACGAACACCATTAAGTTCCAGGTTACTGTGCAGCTGGGAAGGAGTAACCACACACCACGGTACCAGTGCAGAGGGCTGACTCACTAGAAAACAGCTTCACAGAAGAGCAGAGGGTAGCCTGGTAGGCAATTTGAACATGAGTTAAAGTAAAGTAAGTAAAGGCAATCAATCACTTTCCAGGCTGTATAGTTGGGCAAATGTGTGGCAAGCAGATGGATAGATGTGTTTATTCCTCTACTCAATGCCCACAAGACATTATCTGGAGTAATGCATTCAGGGCCTCCAAGTACAAGAAAAACATTGGCCTACTGGAGTTACTTACTAGAGTGCACTCTCAGCAAGTTCACAAATGACACCAAGTTGGGTGGAAATGCTGATGTGCTAGAGGGTAGGAAGGCTCTGCAGGGGGATCTGGACAGGCTGGATCAATAGGCTGAGGCCATGTGTATGACTGTCAACAAGGCCAAGTGCCTTCAGTCACAACAGCCCCATGCAGAACTACAGCCTGGGGCAGAGTGGCTGGAAAGGCACCTGGGGGAAAAGGACATGGAGGTGCCTGTCAGATGTCAGCTGCCAAAGACGAGCCAACATGCACCCAGGTGGCCAAGAAGGCCAATGATCCCGGCCTGTGTGAGCAGTAGTGTGGCCAGCAGGACCAGGGCAGTATTTGACCTGCTGTACTTGGCACTGCTGAGGCCACATCTCAAGTTCTGTGTCCAGTTCTGGGCCCCTCACTACAAGAAAGACATTGAAGTGCTGGAGCATGTCCAGAGAAGGGCAATGGAGCTGGGGAAGGGCCTGGAACATAAGTCTGATGAGGAGCAGCTGAGGGAGCTGGGGGTGTTTAGCCCAGAAAAAAGGAGGCTCAGGGGTGACCTCATTGCTCTCTACAATTGCATGAAAGGAGGTTGCAGCCAGGTGGGAGTCAGTCTCCTTTCCAAAGTAACAAGCAATAGCATGAGCAAAAATAGGCTCAGGTTGGATGAGAGGAGGTTTGGATTAGATATTAGGAAAAAAATCTTCACAGAAAGGATTGTCAAGCACTGGAACATGCTGCCCAGGGTAGCAGCTGAGTGACCACATGAGAAGGAATTTAGAAGATTAGGTGTGGTGATTAGGGACATGGTTTAGTGGTGAATTTGACAGAGCTAGGTTAACAGCTGGACTTGATGATCTTGAGGGCCTTTTCCAATAAAGGCAATTTATTTCTAAATAATTTTATGATTCTATAAACAACCCCAGTGGTGGTCCACCGAGATGATTAAAGGGCTCAGGTATATGGTGTTCAAGAAGAGGCTAATAGGACCCATTCAGCTGTAAGGGAAGGGTTCTTGCTGCCTACAGCTATCTAAGGGGGAAGTGTGCAGATCACTAAGGGGGAAGTGAGCAGATCACGGAGGCAGTGTCTACTTGAAGGCACTTGGGGACAGGACAGGAGATAACAGACACACGTTACAAGGGAAATTCCAGTTAGATGGAAGAAAAACTTTATCATCATGAAGACAGTCAGACACTGGCACAGCTGTCAGTCAGAGAGGTTGTGGAATCTCCATCTATGGAGATACAACTCACCCAGACAAGGCCCAGAGCAACCTCATCTAACGACCTGCTTCAAGCACAGAACTGGATCAAATAACTTTAGAAATCCCTTCCACACCAAATTTAAAGAATGAAGCTCACCATTCAGATCTAGATGTGACCAAGTATACAACAGCATGTGACAAGCTCAAGAAGAAGGCAACTGCAAAAGCTTCTCACCTCTACCAAACCAAAGCAGTAGCTTTGCTGCACACATGCTCCCAGATGTGAAGGACGAGCAGACAAACCAGCTGTTTGAACATTTAGATTATTTCATCGTTGATATTATTAAAGCACCTACTTATTCTGGCTCCCAGCAAGAAGGTAAAGATTTTTTCAACATCTTTGTTTATTCACTATTTCCACAGCCCTGGAAGCAAGCTCAGCCAGCTCTCTGAGGTTCCAGCTGAGTGGCTCAGCACTATAGTTTAGGAAACCCCAGAGCACCCTCATGTGGCTAGATGTTGCTAGCTCTCCTTCCTCCGCCTGAACTGCGTGAGGCACAAGCAAAATCCACATTTTATTCACGGGTTTATCTCCCCACCACACCACCAACTGGGCATGGTTCCTACGACATTAAATATATTTCTGCTGCCACACAGCTCTTCCAACAGACCCTGTTTCAAATCCCTTCTTCCCACCAGAGCAGAGCTGGATGACAGGCCTGTCGGACGGCTGGTCAGGGGCACCAGCAGCTGGAGAATGCACCCCGAGCAGCATTCCAGAAACACAGTGTTGAACCTTGCTCCTGTGAAGCCTCTAGGTATTACTGCTCATGCCAGGCTGGGGAGCAACCTTCACCACCTCTCTCTTTTCTCCCCAGACTGAGCAACAGTTTTCCCTCAGTTTAAGGTAACATTGAAATTTCTTGGTAGCAGATAAAGATTTTTTTTCTTTTCCCCCCCACTTTTTTTTTTTTTTAAATAAAGACAGGCTGGGAGAACAACAGCTACACTGCTTCTCTCCAGCTCTCCCAACCACTGCAGCGTGCTCCTCGTGCTGCATGGCAAAGGGCAAAGGAAAGCCCCTGACACTGCACACACCTCCCTCGCTCCACCTAACCCGCACCTGCCTGTCCATCCCCTTTCTCCTTGCAGCAGGTAGGCTCTTGGAACAGGCATGGGCCCTCCACATGCTACATTTAGCCTGGCAGATCCTCTTAAACTATAAGCACAAGCACTGTAAACTGCATTAAGAAGTTAATAAAAAAACAACCCACTCACATTTTCACATCAAAGCCATTCAAAAGCACCAGCAAGGCTGGTGCAAAGAAGGGGCCAAAAGACTTAGGTGCAAACAAACATACTGCTCTACCACCAAATAAAATCTTACTGAAACGACTCTAACTCAAAAGAGATTGTATGAGTCTCTGGTAGGCTATTTCCCTACTATCTGTAAGCTGAAAACTTAAAGGGAGCTAAATAATAATTTTAAAATATGGTAGCAGCAAAAACAGAACACTGTCCTCCAGGCTCCCTCCCCTGATAACAAGTAAACACAGGTAATGCCTTCTCAACTCCCTGTTTTAGGGATAGAGAATACGTATATTTTTTGATTACCAACAATGACAGAAATGAAATGATTTAACATGTTATACAAAACATTACAAAGCTAACACAGAGAAAATTACAAATATTTTATTTACAATCCCACAATAATTTGGATCAGAAAAGCCTTTTGCAGGACATCTAGTCCACTCTGTTCAACAGTAACCTGTTAAAAATTTAAAAACAGAGGATGTTTCATTTTACGAAGTGGTACTTTGAACCTTGATGATTAAGAATGGGTAAATTTTTAAACTGTGAAGAAGAACCAGTTTGACCACAAGTTACTGTGTGCACTACAATAAAATATAAGCAAAACGTTACTGTCCACATTACACAAGATCAGAATAACCCCTTCAGTCCTTAAGGCTTCAGAGGATTCAGTTTAATAACTAAAAGAAGTTGCAGATGGCAATTCCAATTTCTCAAATGTTTTGAAAGAGTACTTTTTACAATACAGCTCTCAAAGCACAGGAATGCTACTGCATTTATCACTGAATGCAAAATAATTTGCATAGTGTACCAACTCTGCTGGTGCAAAATGTGTGGATAATATGAAACAACCACTAGCCACAATCTATCAGGTACAAAACTAAGGAGAGAAACATTACTGGCCGGATAAGGTTTTCATTGCCAAAGGTGCCACCTCTGATCTCTGAGTGAATCCCAAAAGATGAATTTTTTTTTTGTAAAGTTGCCGAACAAGAAGTCTAGAAACTAAAATTCATCAATGGTAATCAAAAATTACAGACTCTAGAGCTGTTGGTTTACTGCCCGCTAAAAATACAACCCAAAATGTAACTCACCCATCCACATTCCATGGTGGGTGTTCATTCCATTCTCCATCCCACAGGCAACCATGACACCTGGCAGGTGGCAATGTTTCTTCCTGCTTAACTGTTGTAACTGATAAACAAATTAAACTTTGAGATAAGCAGCTTCCAAACTGAAAGGAGCTTGAAGGTCACAGAGCTCTCTGGTGCTACAAGAACTTGCACAGCTGAAAACACTTTTTCCCCAAGTTGTCTATTAAAGGACATCACCTCTCTGCCTTCCAATTCTAGTTTTATCTTAAATTAAGGTAAAAACATCTAAGTTTCAAAACAAACCCTGAAATCAGTAGGAACTTGTTCAACCATCATTGTGCTAACCAAAACTCTGGGAAAAAAGGATTAAGGTGTTACCACCCAAATAAGACCTCTTTCCTCTGAATTATGTTACCTACATAAAGAAAACAGCAGGTCAGCAGGCAAGAAAGCTACTTACCTGGCAGATACCTGTAATTCCATTTTCAGATAACTGGCAGAGCCAGTGAGAATCTGCTATGAAGCATGCTGACTAAGAACATAAGACTTCAACTTGAGAAGGAGGACCCATGTCTAGCATGAAGTAACAGGTGCTCCACAGCTCTCGTACACTACTAAACTAGAAAGCAGAATTAAGACAGGAGTCCTTGGCATTTCTTGGACTCTAAAAAACGCTGTGGGTTTTTCTGGATATAAACCACATTTCATCACCTCACCTTCTCCAAGAGGCAACTCAAGCATCTCTGTTTAGGTAACACAGGCCTGTGATAGCAGGCACCATATCAAACATGCCTGAGATTCCTGCCCTGTTCTGGAGATAATCTAATCACAGCAGAGCCTGCCTGTGCTGGCTCACACATTCATCAAGTGATCACAGAAAGTGTAAGCAGCACGCTCCGGAGGAAGAAGCAGGAATCTCTGAAATTATAGATTTTGTCTTCATCATGTCCCCATGATGAATTCCTACCTTCCTAGAAATGTCTGAACATTTGCTGATGGGAAGCAGAGAATTAAATCCTTATTTTGCTTTTCCTGTATGCACAGCTTTTGCTTCACCTATTAAAGCATTTTTACCTCAACGCAGCAGTTCTCACTTCTAACCCTCCATCACTCCCCTCCCACCCACCACAGGGGAGTGAGTGGGTAGCTCTGCTGGGAAGAGCTCCCTGCCAGGGTGAGCCCACAACACAGGATTATTCCCAAGGCTTAACTACAACTACTGGTAAGTCTGCAGTTCATGAATGGAACAATACACCCGAGATCAGCTGCAAGACTTGGAACCTATTGCTTCATACTTTACGTATCACTCTGTAGGCAATGTCAGTCCCTTCCACTTCTATTGTCCAGTTCTCCCTTCCACTTCTATTGTCCAGTTCATCCATGCATCCCATGAAAAGAAATACCCTTAGGTTTTCTAAAGGTGACCACCTTAACTCTCATGCAAAGCCACACCTGTCTCTCAGGCCTAAACCCACTATGTGCCATGCATTACAAAAGTGACTTGTCCACCTGGATCGCTCACCACTTCATCTCTAAGTCTGTGGATTTACTGCAATTCTTCCTCTCCCCTTGCTCCTCCCTCTAGAGAACCACGTGGGCCAGTTGCCTCCAGGTAGGGAAATGGGAAAATAAAAGAAAATGCATTCCTGTGCTCTGTGGTCAGGAATGTGCTTTCACAGCATTCAGGCAGGCAGGAAACACACTGGCCTCATGCCTCCACCTCCCTGCAGAGGGTATGTGTATTTCTGATCTCTCACCTTAAGGAAACTGCAAACTGCCAGAGGCAGGGATCATAGCTGCTCAGAGGCCTCAACAAGCATTCTTTGGGTTTTTCCCTTCCCACCTGTCTTTTCTGAAAGGAAAAGGTCTCTCTGGAATACAGAATTTAACCTTATCCTTCCCTTTTACACCTTCTGAATAATACCAGATAAGCCTGCAAAAAGGTATGCCCTCCTACTGGACCACTTCCAGCAAGACAGAAAAGGCCACAGAACTTTTATTTTGAGGCCCATTAGTGCCTGAGGGGCTGAAGAAAGATTTACACCGAGCGGAACTTCAAAGCTTGAAAGAGAGTATCCACTTGGAAACATAAAACTGGTCCCATAAAACAGACTGATCCAAACCCATTTTTCTCATGTTTTCTGAAAGAAAATTATTTTAATGTTGAACTTGCAATGGTTCAGGACAAATTCCCCATGAAAATAAAGGAAAAACTGTCAAAATGAAACAATTCTGTCTCTGTGTCTCTAGCTGAGAAAAAACAAAAAAAAAGGTTATCTGTTCAATCTGTTCAGTATGCCAACAATTTCCCAGCTCCTTTAAAAAAAATTAATAATGTTCTGTTTGGACTGAATTATTCTGAAATGCTTGAACAGTAAGCAACTTAGACCTCCAGCACAGACCTAAGACAAATTATTTTCCAGACTTATTTTGTTCTCATTTGCAACATCAACTAAAAAAGAAACGAAAATTATGTATTAAAAAAGACACCAACGTTTACCACTTAAGTATTTACTTAAAACAAATTTAAAATTGCCCCTACATCCTTATAATCTCAATTTCTTACTCTCTTTTGTCTCCTGAAAGGTCTAAAAATTGATGCTGAGAAAGACACGGGGATGTAACTGTTCCCATCATACACAGAATTACAACAAAAGCATCAATGCAGGCAGGTGCCATTTTCTTAGGCAAAGTAGACCTGAATTCTTCAACAACTAAAACTCCATCAATATTTTTTAATATTTTTTTTAAAAATTAAAAAAAGCAACAAACAAACCACAAAACAAAACAAACAAGCAAAAAAAAAATATATCCTTTCGGCATCCTATTTTCTTACAGACATGCTATTACAATCCCTTCTCCTGGAGATCCTCCCTGAAATACTAAGAAAAGCACTCTGGAATTAGTCTAACGAGGATACATATAATCCTGGGGACTTATTTTATTTCATTTATTAAATGAATAAAAATATTTAATAAATTTAAATTAATAAATTTAAATTAATAAATTAAATATTTATAATATATATAAATATAATATATATATTTTTAAGGGGAGGAGGGATTGAAACCCTTCCAAGAACACTTCCATGGCCACCATGTCACCACAGAGGTGGTGACAGCCCAGCAATAACTGCTCTTGTTGTTCCAGCTGTACAGGGAATTCAACTACTGGGCAGCACAGTGCAGAAGTCAAATACTTTCAATGAAACCCAGGTGCTGCCCACCACCAGCAAGGAAAGCTGTGCCTCTGCTGTGTCCCCAGATCCAGTCAGGGTGTCGGGGCTGGACAGAGAAGCACATAGTTCATGTTCCTTACAGAGCACCCCTGGAAAAACATAGTGCTCACCCACAAGCTGTGCAGGATGCCCCCCTGAACCCAAACAGACCTAACACTCAACAGAAGAAGTCAGAGAGCTGATTAAATAAAGTTTACATCCTTCATGGCACATGTAATGCAGTAGTGCTGTTCTAGAATATGTCAACACTGTGGTGGTGGTGCTGAACAATACGAGCCAGCTGATGCCCTGAGCTACCTAAAGAGCACAGACAAAAGGAGAGGTGGAAGTGTGAGTTATCCACCAGGCTGTCACACTGACAGTGGAAACCATGCAGCAGATGGCTGCACCTGCTAAATTCACATTACTATTTTCTCCTCATTATTATGCAGATATAAGTCTGCAAAGTCAACTATACACACATTTTACATTTTCTCCTCCCTAAAAGATGTTTAGTAGTTTAAAATATTTTGCAACAGGTATTCGATGAATCTAAGTTTTTGTCGTTTCATTACCACTTTTGGTAATTGTTTTTATTACTTGTGATTTAAAATTCAATGTTATTTGATGAGTTTCAAAGGTTCAGGATTCAGTAATACTAAAGATGGTTTTAAAACTTGCTGAGAGGGAAGGAAATCCCAGAAATGTCTTTCAAAATGTTTAACTGTCTCCTCAGAAGGAAAAAAAACCTCAACAAGTCCCATCCACTTTGAGGCTCACCTGCCACACACTGAAACCACTCTGAACAACGTTAAACAATACAGGCGCTTTGGAGCAATGGCAGTGTTTTGTTACTCCTTTAGTGATTTTGTTACCCCAACAGTCTCCAACACTCACAGGGTTCCAAATATATCTATGGAATTTGTATTTTAGCAAAACAGATTAATATACTTATTCACATTTGTTGCAAATCATCTCATCATGAAACAAGAAACAAACAAAAACCTGAATTTCAACTCAACTGCAGCTTGCTCAGTGCCAGCAGCTGCCATGCTACCAGGTGCTAGGTAGAACTACATACGTGAAGTAGAAAACAAAGGAAATAAAGTAATAATCCTTCAGAACTGGAGCTACTTCTTTTTAATCTTCCCTTTGCCAAGAAGAAAAAGGGAAATCATTTTATTTCTGTATGGAATCTGAAAACCCTACACCCTGGGGCCAACCTTACCGTAAATTTTTTAGGTCACTCAAACTGCAGTAACCTTCCCCCACACCCTCAACTCTCTCTCAGCACTGACTGATAGAAAGTCACTTTTCAAAGTCATATGACAGAGATAAAGGCTTTTTCAGATAACATGTGGTATTACGTGGTTTCCCGAACTACTGACAATAAAACAAACGTGAAAGCAATCTCCGGGAGCTCAGCAGGAGTTCAGCTCCTATTCAAGGAGAGGCACCAAACAAATGGCCTCTGTATTAATCTAATAAGTTCACCTAACATTCATTGGTAGCCCAGTACATTTTCAGATTGATTGTTCAACAGCTCAATAACAAAACAACTTTCATAGATCATCTTCAATTACAAATATAATTTACTACATGACCAGAAAAAGAAAGTAATATAATAATTGCTGAAGCCTAAAAATATACTGAAAAAAATTTTACACCACTCAAATATTCAAAGGAAATTAAAACAACAAATTGTTCTTCTTGGGCTGAATTTCAATTAAACCTCATGAACAGAGAACTGAACTCCTGCTGAGCTCCCCAGATTGCTTTTAAATCTTATTTAACCTAAGCAGGGATGGCCCTATGGCTTCAGGAAAGCACTCAGGTTAATACCACTCTTGGGCAGTTTCTGAGAACTACCTCCAGCTTGACTAACTGCATGTTGAGAAATACAGAGACTCTCCTCTTGCCACAGTAATGTTCTTCTGTGCCCTGGATATTGCCAGTTGATCCCTCACTAACTCAAACTGCAGCAGAACACAACTGGTACCAATGGAAGATTCTGAATCAGTTCAGTTAAAACCAGTCCAAAAGTTGGCTTTGGGGAACTTCTGTGTCAGCATAACTTCTTTGATACAATATCCCAACTAATTTAAAACAAAATTACAATGACTTGATTAAAATTGTCGGTCCAAACTATTAAGAGTGGAAAAAATAGGCTGGTTTGCACCTAGTATTTCCTGTTCCTTAGGTAAATTAAACAACATAGATTTCAACTCTGAAACTGAAGATTAGAAGCTCTCACCTTGGACATTATTAATTCCCAAACAGCAATTTTGAAGCTGCTCTATAATGAAAAAGAGGAATATTCACATGGATGCAGGCACTTTGCTTGAATATCAATTGTTGTGTGAAATTTCTTATCTAGCATTCTGCACTCTGCTGAAAGATACTTCTGTATATTTCATAGTTTCCTCCAGTGTTAGAGCTGAAAGTGGACAACTGAGTCTAAAGAGGTGGATTTCTGTATCATATAATATTTTTTTTTTTGTCCAGCTTGGGGAAGGAGTAAGGAAGATATCCTTGAGACACTATGTGGTCAATTCAACTGCCTTCCAAGAACTGGTTTCTGAAATAGAGCTGAAAGCATCTCTTCCCCTTTTCCATGAAAGTTAAAAGTGGGCAGGTGAAAAATTAAAGAAAAAAAAAAAAAAAACAGACACCACATTTTAGTATGTCAAGAAAAGGTAATGTAAACATTCTCTATAGAAATGATCATGCAATCATTTCCAGAAATGATCACAAATATGATATGAAATATGTAGTTAATGGGACAACTTCATGCAGAATGGGTTTGTACAGTACATACCCAGATAGGATCTCTTGGGAGGTGCTTTGATTTCTTCATCCTTACTATCTGCAGCTACATAAAAAGGAGTTGAAGGGGGAGAAAAAAAGAAAGGAAAGACAGACTTTTATGATTAAATGCAACAGCAGTTATGTGAGTTACAGTTTAGTCAGTTAGTACATTTTATTCATTAAAAAATAACTGCCAGACCAAAACATGCCAGAAATTTTAGTTCCCATGCTTTCTATAAGGCTCCCACCCCACAATGTTAATATAAGACTGAGCAGTAGGAAGTCCCAGAACAGTCTCAGTGTACAACCCAACAGCAGTGTACCTATGAGGGGAAGATAAAGGTTTAAAAACCAATGAAATAGACAGCTTGATTCTTACTTGAGACTACATAAACTCTAAGTTTTCATGATCAGAGAAAACAAGCTGTTACCTCAGCAACATTGGGTGTGTGGATATGTATGTACAGACAGCTGAGACAGTAGTTGCCTTGCCTCTGGTAGAAAATGCTGCTCAACAATACTGTCACAAAGCCCAAAATCAAGGAGGAGAGAACAGACCTCATCAGTAACCATGCTGCATTTTTCATTCTAACCTTCCTCTGCCAGTTGAAAACCACATACACAAGAGGGTTTTCCAGTGCCAAAACCAAAGCTCTTTAAAGGATCAGAGTACTATAATAAGATACAAGTTATAAAGCAGATTAAGTCAACCAGCAAAACTAGATTAATGACAAGAGGAAATGATCTTCATGTAAAAACACAGGAGCCCATGTTCTACTTGTGGAGCCTGGGCTGCACAAGCAAGGAGAGATGTCCAACCATCTCCTTTCAACAAATTCCGTCCACTGGTCTTCAGTACAGTTCACATTCAGGGAGCTCAAAAATCTGTTACAATGGCTTGGGCATAATTAGAATCTTTGCTGGAGAGAGGTGGGAGCCTGATTTGAGGAAAGACAAAGAAGGTTCTTCACAGAACCTTCATTCTTCCAAGAATATGAAGAAACTGCTCTGGCCCACCAACATTCCCAAAAGTAACCAGATGTTTTCAGCTGTCTGTATCTATGACCACCTTGCTTCAGCCATCTCTTGGCTCTAAAGTCAAGATATAGCACATGCACCTTTCTGTATGTCAATATTCAGCTCTTTAGCATGGTAGCACCACCATGCCCCAAAATACTACAATACTTTGGGGAAAAACAACAACAACAAAATTAACAAGAACTCTGGCCCTTTCTGTACTGAGCTAACAATGCAGCACAGATATGGCTGCACAGATCCAACTTTAAAACTTCAGAACAAATATGGAAAACTACTGTTGGCACAACAATGGTACCAGGAAATCTGCATTAGAGAAGTTAAAATGCATTGAGGTTAAATACAAGATAAAAGACGAGAAACTATTGTTCATGTCTGCTGATTTCACCTGAAGAGACTCCTCCATGTAGCTTTCAAAGCATTCATATACAGGGGAGAGAACTGGCCTGTCACTGCAAGTTTTAAGATCAAATTGGAGTATTTGTTGGTTTTGTATTTTGCCTGGTTTGGGTGCTGGCTTCTCCTAATCTGAATTGTTAAAAACAGGCTACACAGTCCAACTTTAAGAAAAAAGTAATAGAATGGTTGGATATATGAAGAGCAGTTGCTCTGTTTTCAATCAGTATGTACTGAAGGATAAAGCCTATGTATCCCAAACAAAAAATCAGAGAAGGCAGCAACAGCACAAAGATGGGTTGCACCACTTTCAACTTAATTTCATTTTGCAATACTAAAAGGGAGTGGGGTAAAATCCCGTAACTGAGGAGTAACTGTGAGAAGTGAAAAAATTTAAGAAAATTCACATAATCTTTTTAAGTTCTCTATATACAGAGTCTTAAAAAAAAAAAAATCAAACATTACTAGGAAATCCAGGGAGACTGCATTTCTCATGCTATGATAGTTAACCTACAAATCAAAGTACAAGCAAATTGGCTGAATGGCTTTATATGTTCTGAATAGTTATTGACATTTTGGGTATTTTAAGCCAGTAATACCACAGAACAGGCTAAAATACACAGAACAAGCTTGTCAGGATTTGAAGAGATTGCTTCTTAATGCATCAAGATAGGAAGCAGATTCCTTCTGAACTAGTTATTACCTAAGGGACCTAATTTATGAGAAAAATAAAAACAAGGAAAAACAGCAATTCCCACATAACTGAAAACACACTGGTAAGCATATACTTATGCCACTTGGAAGAAATACCACATTTAACAATAATCTAAGAAAACAGCAAACTCCTTTCCACTGAAATATTCTATTCTTTCTAAATATTTTGGATTTTTTTGCCAAAACATTCAAAGGGAGGATAGAAAAGAAAAACGTTTAAAATGAAGGCCAGCCATGTGAGAAATAATAATTATATTATCATACAGAAATGGTGTACCTTCCCTCAGGATTCTGCAAGGTTAACCAAAAACAGTGACTTCAAAGCTAGCTCTTCACTGTCCCAGTAAGTTATAAGGAAAGAAAGTAAGTACACAGATTTATCAGCTTGCCTGATAACCATAAAACTTTAGAGATTAGATTAGGTGTATGATTAGAAACACAGTTCTGACTCCTGCTCGTATTGTGCTTTAAACCTATCATACTGTCGTCCAGCTTGAAAGGAGCTTTGTATGCATCTGTATGTTTATTCTGAGCCATCATACAGCTGTCCTTACTAAAAATCAATCCCATGTAAGAAAAATATTCCAACTATTCTCAGTGTTTGTGGGAAGATGCAAGCCTTTCAATGAAAACAAATAATGAAGAACCACAAGTCGGTAAAAATCAGTCTCTCCAATTCCATATGACAAACTGAGTTTTAGGAAAAAGGATCAAATAATACAATGCAACCTTAAAGAGTTTCTGTCACCTGTCAAGGGAAGGACTGATTACCCCTTAGGAGATTGTATGTCTTTCAGGGAGAGTTGCCTAAAAGAGCACATATATAAAACTGAAGAGCCTCCCTTTTCTGTCCAAAGGTTACTGAAGGAGCCTGCAAGTGTGTGTGTATAAATGTGCACAAGAACAATTTCCTCTCAGAAAGGGCAAACAGAGAAACCTCTCTGTCACGCCACAAAATGCTAGCTGCCAACAGCAGAGGAGGAAGAAAGCATACATGCCCCTCCCAAATGCTTCCTGGATTTTATCCGCTGCTAAATCTGGCTGAAAGTAGTTTTTAAGTCGCTCATCCTGCCAGACTGAAAACCCCAGTGAACACAGCAGCCTGTGTTTAGAAGTGTAGCTCCTTCATATGGAGTGTAGCTCCTCTTCCACATGAATTCACTTACCAGAATAGTTTCTCACTACACTCCACAATGAGAAGGAATGGAAGTAGCTTCCTTAGCTATTAGATAAATTACCCTACTGCACAGCCAGGAGCTGCTGCCTTCTAATGATGGCTGTGGATATCTGGAATTGGATCAGACCCTCAATTATTAGAGAGTATGGAAGAGAACAGATGGAGAGAATAAATTATACATCCTTAATGGCAAAACAAGTGACAGAAAGCTGACAGTGTTAATTCTGTTCTTGTTGGTAATAAGCTGTTACATAAAATGTTGCACGTCAAAGTCAACACAGAGAAACAAAAACCTACCCGTCTCACATTTTTTATATGCAGGGAAAAAAGCAAGGACTTAGCACAAAGACTGAACATTTTATTCAACAGAGAATAATAGTCTGGCCCAACTGAAAGTATCAAAATTGACCAAAAAAAAAAAAAAGTGGGAAAACTCCCATAAATCCCAAGTAATCCTGCACTAAAGCCAAAGGAAATGGTACACAAAAAGAGATCGTTTTGCAACTATGATAAAAAGCACCTGGTTTTTTGACAGTCAGTAACTCAAGTAAATAGAAAGTTATTGGCTACAAAAACAAAGGTTTGCAATTACAACGTTTAGATAATAGTGTAAGATCATAACTAAGAACTTGGTTAAAAGTACAGCTGAAGAAAATAACTTCTTACTCCAGCCAAGATCTTTAAAAAAAATCCAGGCTAGCAAAACAGTGTAAGAACCAGCTCTATATTCAGAATGTGGTGTGAAGCATTAGGGAGAACTCCAATTTCTACACTAAACCAAGACCTGTCTGAAATAAAATTTCAGCTGTATATTTTTATCTGGAAAATAGGCAGGTTCAAAAAAAAAGTTCAGAAAGTGCTACAGTGGGGAGACTGAACTGCAAGACAGAACTTTTGTACTAAGTAGAGTGGACCATATTTTCAGAAATATTTATCCTAGAAGAGCCAATTCCCACCACTGACCTGCAAAAGAGCGGCGTTTCACATTCAGCTCATTGGACACACGAACTTCAGTGCACAGCTTCAGCATCAGTAACATTGTAATGATCATGATAATGCTCTGCCACAAAAGCGGGGATTCAAAACGCCTTCCAAACCTAAACGAGGAAAAGAAAGTATGTAAAACATCTAAGCACTGGAAAAGGAAATGCTAACAGTAACAGGTATGGAAGGCTGAGGAAGTCAGAATCACCAGGCAGACCCAGTTGCACATACAGTAGCTCAGAGCAGAAGTATCTGAGAACCTTATTTCAACATTCCAGTGGACTGATCCTAGAGATGCTGAAGAGAGAAGTTTAAGTCTTTGCTTCAAAAGCCAGCAGCAAACCTGTTGTTTTGAAAGAAGAATCACATTCATTAAGCAGTAAGTCGGTACAGAGAGACCAGAGAGATGTGCCACATTAACACCAGTTATGTGTGCTCTCCATACACACACTCCAAAGAGTTCACACAAACTTCTGTGCAAAACTTCCCTTTTTCAATTTTTTATTTTTAAATTAAGTCATGAAAACAATAGCACTTGCACTATGAAGAAATAAATACCCACAGCCCTGTCTAGACATCTGAGTGGAAAAGCCAGGTCTTCAGAACACACCAACTATTTAATAAATTTTTGTCTTATTTGGACCAAGACTGGGGGAAGTAAGGAAGTACAGATGACACATCATGGGAGCTTCCGAGCACTTCCTTCACACAACAGAGAAGGTGTACTTGGATTGTGGCCAGCCTTGACTGCAGAGCTTACTCTTAAGTGATTACACAAGATTCTGCTGTAGGAAAAGGAGAACTCTTTAGTGGAGATCATTAATGCTCCGAGATCCTCCTCCTACATTACTTGACAAAAGCTCAGCAATCCCCAACACGCACTCAGGACGTGCACAAGGGGTAAAGGGTGGAAGCTTATCACGTGCAGCCCTCAAAGCACGTTGCATTTACAACAGGAAGGGGACACACACACCACAGTGAGCTGCTTCTCTGTGCTCAGTTCTGCCAGGTTTTATGCCTTGAAGACAGAGATGCTGAGGAAATGATTTGGTCAGAACATATTGCTGTGCTCCCCAGCTCCCTTGCCTGCACCATGAGGCACACAGGCTCTTTCCAAATTTCCTAACAGCACAGTTACTAAGGTCAATAAGGACCACATCATGCAGACCGAGTCCCAAGCCTCACAGGCATGGCAATTATTGCCCTCTTCTTGGCAGTTCCTGTTTTACAGCACCCTGGCAAAATGTAATTTGTTAATGCTTTCACAGCCGAGCTCCATGCTAGTAAAAACCAGCAAGGTTCACCATCATGCTGTCCCACACTACTGTGTTTCCACCACAGCCACTTCACCAGGGAGATATTTTTTCTACAAGTCAACCAACAAGGAACAGGAGAGAGACTGGATAGTCCTTGACTAGCTTCCTTGGAAATCCTGTGCAGAAGAGCCAAGCAGCCGCATCAGTGAAAACGGCCAAGTGTTTCCTGCCAAGTGGCATACAGCTGAGGAAAAGTACAACTCCTTGAGCCTCCACAGTACTGCCAGAGGGCCCACCAGTAACTACTGCAGGAACAGCTGTTCTGTCACTTTTAATCCCCTACTTCTTTCTATCCTCGATGGAGCCATTACTGTAACAAACTGGAGGACACTATGAGGAAGGAAACAAAGAACACCACTGATAATCATAATCATAGGCAGTGTGTGCTCTGGGTAAGGCTTTCACTGCACTAGTTTAAAATGCAGGGGAAAAGAACAGAGGTTTAGCCTAGCCTATGCCCCAGGCTCATGATTCCAGAGCTCATTCAAGCTGTGTTCCTGACTTTGGCCAAGTTCCCCTCATCTACTGGAATTCAATACTATTACATTTGTCTCTTACTCAGGAATGAGAAAAAACATGGAAAAGACTTACTGAGAATTATGGAGCAGTCAACTATAAACCAGTTTACATCAGGTTTAGAAAAACCATCTCCAATTACAAATGCATTTGCATATAAAAATACAGTAATGCATTTAAAAGGGGCTGAGCTAGCAGCATAACAATTTAGAAGCCATTATGACAGTAAATCCAGGCACAGGTCACTACAAGGTTAGTTTCTGCCTGCTGATGAGATTATTGGTCATTCACTAATGGGTGCCCCACATAAATACTGCTTGCAGTACAAATACCCACTCACTACAAACACAAATAAGCATAGCTGCCTGCTTGTCTGATCACAACAATTTGTCATGAGATTCAAGTACTGCTGCAAACCCCCTCCCCCTAAACATTAGGTGGGAAGAAAAGTAAAACAAAACTCACAACATGTAAGAGAGTTAAAATGGAAATTTAACAATTCTTATGGGAACTTCAAACAATGCAAACCACCTGTAGCATTTTTCACAACCATCCAGCCAAAGACAACAAAGGTTATACAACAAAACATACTCTTGTGAAACGTATCTCACCAAACCCCAGAATGAGTCTTGCAGGCAACACAACCCTCTAAACTAGATCACATATACAGGAAAACAAACAGCTGCCATGGAGACCAACAGGCAGAGGAAACTACACCACATGGATTACACACTACCTGGACAGCAAAACTGAAGGGAATACCACTGTCAAGGACCACTCTTGGGTCCTTGAAACTGTAAAAGTAAAGCCAGAAGATTCATTTTGCTCAGGATCGTGGACACAAACACCACTCCGACCTGCTTACCCTACTTTGCACTGATATCAGGGCCTGCCAAAGCAACACTAATCCAGGTTAAGACTCCTCAGGCCAGCTGGAGCCAGGAGCACTTTGGGATGTATGCCCTGCAGGGAGAGCATGCCATTCCACGTTCTGTTTCCTTTCTGCCTCACAGACATCATTGCTGTCTCTGCGTAAGCAGCAGCCAGGAGAGGAGGAACATTAAGGTAATTAAAGCACCTTATGAGAGAAAGATGAAGAGCCTGAGGATACTAGAACAGACTTGCAGAAAACATCAGCTTTGAAGTGCTGGGGGTGAGGGGTCACCACCATTATTCTGCAGTTTCATCCCATGACTACAATGTTGTGTAACAAAGTGAACAGTGACACTTTGCAGTATTTAAGGAACTCAGACTTCATATGTCAGACTGTAAAGAGACAAAGAGCTTTTCCACTGTTTACTTCATCTGTAAAAACAGAAGTACCCTTTGCTTCCTGTACTAGTCAAATATGCAAATTTGATGCATATGAAGGGGGAGAATGGCTTACATGTATTAGTGCTCACATGTTTCCACAGCCTCTAAATGACTAATGCATGTTCAGGATGATGAAGACAAGAGAAGTGCATGTTCAAGCCAGAGCAGAGACTAACGAGTTATTGAGAAAACTACGTCATTCCATTGGCACAATTCAATTCTGCAATATTCCTGCTATTCCAGTCCTGGGCCTACTTGAAACAGCAAATGCCAATTGTGAAAATGAAGCCCTAAGCAAGACCAAACGTAAAAGGTTTGCTTGTCACTCTTCCTAAGACATCTTTGGAAAGAAACTGACTGCTTTTGGTGCAGCCAGATCACCATCACCCTGACCACTCTGTTTCCTCCTACACTCCTGGATGCTGTTCCAGCTTTCATCTGCTGTCTGCTTTTCAGCTCTTCTGAGACTCTAGGCAACATGTAAAGCACACAGGATACACCACACACTACCAGGACAATGACAGACAGCCCAGGGTAGCAGCATAGCAACTGTCCTGAAAGTCACCCCCTACAAGTACAGAATTTAACCTGTAGGATTTAAGCAGGGAGAAGAAACAAACTCGTTTTGCAACAGGATATTTTGATACAAAGCTCTTCTTGACATGTAAACTTCCAAGACTTTATGCATCATCCCAAACCAAGCTCTTCACTTTGGCATACAAAATTCTACTTTACTTTCTGCACAAAAAAGTAACACATCTTATCCCTGCTCCCTGGCACTTATACGAAGGGGGAGGAATTGCATAACACTTTTGCTCTCAATATCTGAGCAAGATTCCATCAGCAGCCCATGCATAAGACAATCTTTCAAAGTTGTAGTCATTCTGTCAGCTTGATTCATAGCATCATGCCACATTCCACACATGGTAAAAGCTGGCAAGATCCATTTTAGTAACAGAAGCCTTAAAAACACCAGTTTCTCTTTCTTGCAGAAAGCCCTTCAGACATCACTGCTTCACTTTCTGAAGCCAGAGCAACACCAGACAGAATGGATCTGGTCCACAAGTGGCACTGTGGGTGTTACAGCATAATAAATACCTAGAAATCTACCCCTGACAACAGCAAGTTCACCATTTCTCTATAAATGATCTCCACCTCCATACTTGAGGCTCTAAACTTCTGTTCTTAAACAGGGAGCTTATTCTATTGATTCCAGCACAGAGACCTCCCAGTTCTATTGATATTGCTGTTTTAAGAAGACTTTTTGTTTCAGGTCAACTGATGTGGAATGGGTAGAGGGTTACCTTTGCTCAAAAATAACACAGTCCATAGTCTCCATCCTATCCCTGGCTGTCAGAACGTGTTCCCATGGTTTGCCTTAAGGCAACTATTTTTTGAGAACAACTCCAGGACTGGATGGTTTTATTATCTGGTTTTGGATTTCTACGGCACTGCTGTATGAGTTTTAGGACAGTGTCCCACAGAATTGCAGCTCAAAACCTTTGGTAAGACCATTGTCTTCTTGGAAAATATGCAAGCAATTTCATAATTCATAATTTTATATTTTATAATGACATCTATTTTACAAAACGTAAAACTGAAAAACGTCCCAAAAAACTTCTGGGGATAGTTGGCAACATAAGTACTTTTGGCTGCACTTAGTCAAGACACATACAAAAATGTCTACACTGATTTCTAAGAAATCTATAATTCTTTTTCCTCTAGCTATTTACTCTCATTTTAAAAGAATAGAAGAAACCGTAATTTATCTCTTCATAAGCTCTGTTTTAAAACAGAAATGGCAAAGAGAGAGAAGGGGGAGAGACAGAACTCACAAGTTTTTCTGCATCCTCCACCCCCAGCTGATTACACAACTCTCACCCGCCTTCTCATTCCTGTTCTCTGTCGTGACAATGCAAAGCTCCTCAGCTGGCAGCCTGCAGGCCACACCGACCCAGATGATGTGTGCACCTTTGTCTAGTGCCACAGGGAGCTCTGGATCCATCCCACAACTTCCAAACAGCCTGGGACAGCTTAAACAGATAATTAATCACCTCAAAGCTCAGGGTATCCCTTGAGTAAGAACACAGAGCTAACTCAAGAAGGTACAGTAAGACATAAGGCACAAGCTATCAAGAATGGTAATGGAGTGTTTAATTAAAAATGCAGAGGGAAGAAAATTGCTATCAGGTTTTTTTTGGAGCAGATCATACGCATTCACATGCGCCAGAATTACAAAGGCCTGGAGCTCTGCACTGCCTCTTGACGTCTGTCCACAGTGCAGACCTTCCCCTGGCTGTGGGGCTGGAGAAGACAAACAGGAGAAGCAGTACTGACAATGGCAGCACTAAACAAAGGGGCAGCTGATGCAGTCATAAATCATCTCCAGCAGCTATACTGGCACCCCAAAATAAATATTGCTTTGTTATGTTAGATAAAATTGTTACAATAGATTACTACTAAAGTCAAATGAGTATCAAATTTACTACAGCACAAAATCTGCTCTTCACACTGGTAAACAGAGACTCCCTTGTGTGATGTGATAAGCACAAACTGCCTACTTTTCAAATTCTTTTTAAGAATCCTCTTTAAAACGGCAAAAGACTTAAACAGGGCCAAACTCCTAGTTTCTTTTTCCTAAACAAAAGCCATGCATGCATAAATAAAGTGAGGTAGAATCATGCCCATTGCTATCCATACCCTGTCTTCATTCTTCCAGACCAACTCTTTCCCAGTGTTTTTACACTAAGTTCTGGCACAATGCTGGAACACAGCAAGGCCAAACACACATAACTGAAAGCAGAAACATCTCTTTAAAGATGACATTTTGGGACATTGTGTGAAAGAGAAGCATGAAAAATGGATACTGTGCTATTGTTATCCCTAGCAAACTAGAAGTTCTTTGGGCACATCTTGAAATTAAGTGATTAGATGTAAGAAAGACAAGGAGGAGAGGCATTGCACTGAGTCCTCTTGACTTCAAAAGACGGCTTACCACTGAAGACAGTCTAATCAGAAAAACAGAACTTATGAGAACAGGTAACTGGAAACTGGATTGTTATCCTTGATCTCAGTAGTACTTTGTTCATTAACTACTGTCAATGCACTCCACCAGCTGTGTCTATTGACACAGAAAACATGCCAAGAAGATTAGGAAGCAAATACTCTGTTTGGAGGGGAGATGAAAGGTCAAACTTAACCCACTGCAAAACCAGACATTAAACCAAAAAAAGGATAACTTGTGAAATAACCAAGTACATTTAGAGGAACCTGTCAATTCCGTCATTCCACAAAGAAGATGTGAGGGAATTGCCCCCACAGCTGAGAAGGAAGTGTAATAAAGCCATAAGGGAAAGGTGGGAGGACTGGGTCTGTTACAAGTAACACAAATACATGAACACCAGCACTACCCAAGAGCAAAAATACAGAGGCATAAAAGGCATTACAGGCAGGAACAGTCTGTCCTTGTGAGCCGCAAATTCAATACATGAAATTTCAGGGAAAACTTGGAAGTAACAAAGTAACAACAGAAACAAATTACAGGAATGCCTTTGAAGTTAAAAACAAAACAAACAAGCAAAAAGCAATAGAAACATCAGCCATCCTGGGAAATAATTAATTACGTCCTGAAAATCAACACTATTAAAACTTGAAAGTTTTTCAGGCCTAACAATTTAAGTACTTGTTTTTGGATCAGGATGGAGGGGAAGTTTGTAAAAATGATTCTGGCTCAAATCACGTGCTTAGTAATCAGAGGCAATGAAGAGAAACCAAATTAAACCAGGAGCTATATGGCAGTAAAGTTTTCAGAAGAGACACTTGGATTGACACTGGGTTTGCTAAAGTGAAGGAGATATCTGGTACTGGGGGAAAAAAATTATATGCAGAACAAAATTACTTGTAAGAACAGTTCTCTCCTGGCACCAGAATGGATTAAATCACTTAATAAATTTAAAACAAAATAAATAAAAACCTTCTAATTTCTTCCAAAGAATATTACATATACAATTAAAATAATTCTGCTGGTTATGTCATCATCAAGAGCGTTGTGTCCCAGATAATGCATCAGCCATGGGTGACATTAACCAAATAATGCAAAAATTGAATTGCCAAGATGCTCTATGGGTGCATTTTAACTATGTTCACAGAAAACACAGGCTCTTGTTCTACAATCTTCCTTTAATCATCCAGATACCAAAGGATAAGATCTACCCTCAATGCTGTTTCCATGACTTACTGATGCTTATAATGACCAGGGATGCCTAATTTTTTAGGCAGACAAGCAAAATATTCTCTCCCAGGAACACTGAATTATCATTATACAAGTACTCTTCTGTCTTTTAGTTCAGCAGAACTAGAGACAACTCACTGCCAGTACAGACAGAAAGGTTCCTGCAGGCTCCTGTATGAAGCCATTCCATGCCAAGCTCCAAGGTGCCCAGAACTCACACAGTGCTTATATGTGTCAGGGAGTGATACCATTATGTGGCTTAACTACTCACAGTAAAACAATTACATACTCCTGTCAATATAACTGCCTTCTCTCTGTCTTTGGAGGTATTGACAAACCTTTCAACATTGACATAAATTATAACTTTTCATTACTTGCAGCATTTTTGCTTTCACATATCTCTCAATTAGATGTACTTAAAGTCAATTCAAATTAAAGACCTTTCAGTTCTTCCATAGTCTGAGTCTCACTTAACAAATGCACTCACCTGAGTTACCCAGAAACTGCCAGCATCTCTATTCAGGTGTAAGTAATTTCTGTATTTTGACTACCTCCAGTAAAACCAAAAATTAGACTATTTCTCTTTCTAAAACTGTCAGCGCAGGCTTTTAACATCTCCTCCTCCTGCCAGTTCCTCTACTTCCCTCTTGCCCTCTGTTTTCTCAATATACCTTTCCGCAGGGAAACAGAGTTCCAGTGCAACAAGTAGCTTTGATCTAGTGATGACTCCTCTGTTTGACAGGCAGCTAGTGGTGCCAAGAAAGGGTCTCCTGTTTTCCACTCCAGCACAGTACTCACATGTTGCATTTTACTGTAGCAGAACCCAGGAAGCCATTATGCAGTCAGAGGTTTCTTTAAAAAGAAACTGGAAACCAACAAACGGATACAGCCTGTTACCTATCAGTTCTTTATGGATTAAAAAGCATTATTATGTAGTCAAAACAGAATCACAAAATAACTGTCCTTAGTTGCAGTAATTGCTCAGACCATTTCATCTTTGGTATCCCAAGTACATTCTCAGAGGTGCAGCATCTGCATGATCAGAAGTAAGGACCAAGATGTTAATAACGTTGATTCACAGAAATCACGCTAATAACATTTTCTTTGTCCAGCAGTACAAAACCTAAATATGGAAACAAACTTGCTCTTAAGTATTGAAAATGGTGCTGAAAGCAAAAGAAAATTGCTTTTGAAAGGCAACACATCTTTTCCTTGCTTATTCAAGAATGAAAATTTTCATCTGTAGTTGTGCATGAAGATCTACAAGTGAATCCCCTCTGAAACCAGCTGGCATCCCGGGAAAATGCAAGAATACATGGCAAGTGTTCCAGTGACGTTAATGCCAACTAGACACTAGAATATGTGTGTGGTACTGAAGTTTTCACTCTGAAAACGGACATAGAGGAGCACGAGAAATGTAAAATACAGTCAGCAAGAAAAAAGACCTGACTTCGCATAAATCTCTTTACCAAAAAGTTAAAAGTTTCATCTTGGAAATTAGAGTGCTGATAATCAGCTCTGGCAAGGGGAATAGACTGTGCTCCTCAGCCCAGTTCATTCTATTTAACAGACTCACTGATGGAAAGACAGCATTTAGATCTTCAAGAGAAGGGAAAATGTACGTAAAACATTATTTCCTCAAATATTCCAATCAAAGCTTTGCAGCTGGCAAGCAGGCACGAACCTTTAGAACCGAGCAGAAATACAGCCAACTTACCAAAAAAGTATCCGCAGAATGTTTGCGACCAGCAACACCAGGCAGACGTAGGTGGAGAAGCCCTCCGCGTTCTGGGTCCGCCGAATGTCCCGGTACTGGGGGATGTAGGGCACGACGCCGCCGAACACCATGGCCCCCGCGGCGCCCCAGGACACCAGCTGCTGCATGGGCACCAGCAGCCACTCCAGGCCGCCCGGCTCCATGCCGGGGGCGCGCGGGGAGGCGCTCAGGCTGAGGGATGCCCTCAGGCTGAGGGTGCCCCGCCGCAGC
>JANPWX010000049.1:10082673-10102674 GCA_024734555.1 Trochalopteron elliotii
ACTGCTTAACTCACAGCTTGCTCTTCTGTCAAACAAGTCCAGCTGGCTGCAATTATTTCTTCCCCACCTGCTCTCAGGATGCCTTTGGTGTGTCCCATGGCCTCAAGGTCACCTTGTTGGCTGTAGCAGAGAAGTCCATAGGCAGCTCCCAATCCACCTGCATATCCTTGCCCATGTCCAACAATGCAGCCAGAAGTTCTCACCTCAACAACCTTCAGGAGTAGAGCTGCTTCCTCTTAAGAAAGTATGTAATAGAAGGAGGTCTCCACAGATGGGATCTGCGCAGCGTGCCATGGTGTCCTGGTTTAGGACAAATTAGGGGAAGGTCTCCAGAAGGAGCCCCCCAGAAAACAAACCTCCACCACCCCTTCTCCCCCCAGCTCTGGGTTTGAGAAGGAATTCCTCGGAGGAGAAGTGGAAAAAACCTATTTATTGACAAATAAACAAACAAAGACACTCCCCAACACAAGGGAAAAGAAAAATACTCAAGCAGTTGCTGTGAGGGGAGGGCGCAGAGCTTCTGTCTTCAGGTGTCGAGGACCCCCAGATATTCCCAGGTCAGGTCCGGAGCCGGTCCAATGATCTTCGGGGGGAGGGGGGGAGGGGAAAAAAGGGAGAGAAAAAAAAAAAAAGGAAAAAAAAAACCGAAAGCAGCAAAAACCAGCAAAGGGGAAAAAAAACAAAAGCAAAAGCAAAAAAAACAAAGCCAGCAGCAAAGTAAAGCAAAGCTAGCAGTAAAGCAAAGCAAAGCAAAGCAAAGCCTGCACCCAAGCCGAGCTAGCAACAAAAGCAAAAAAGCAAGTAGCCCCACCGCGGCAAAACACCCCACCGAGGCGGGGGTGGTGGGCAGCTGTCAGACATAACAGTGCAGTACATAGAGATAAAGCTGCACGATTGTGATAGGAGGTACCGTCAACCCAGGACACATGGCAAAGTACCATGCAGGCTCCATTCACTGAGGATCCAATGCATGGGGCTCAGCCTCAGAAGGGACAGACTCCTCTTTCTATTCCATCTTACTAAAATGGCTATTTTATTAAGCTGGGTTTTGTTGGACCTTTCCTGACATGATGCAGAAAGAGCTCTGCACCATCTCCCTCTCTCATGCATTTTGCTCCTCCCTGGCAAAATGCTCACTAATTACAGGATCAATTGTGTTCCACAAGAAGCTGCTGATACCTGAGAGTGAGCTGGGAAAGGAGTGTGATGGGTTGATCCTAGGCAGCAGTGAAGACCCCACTGCCACTTGCTCACTTGCTCCTTCCTGTAGGATGAGGCAGAGAATCAGCAGGGTGAAGCCATGGGAAAAATACGTATGGGTTGACATAAAAGTCTTGTAGTGAATAAAACTAACATAAATAAGTGATGCAAAGGCAACCACTCACCACCTCCCACTAACAGACTGCTGCCCAGCCAGTCTCAGAGCAACAGCTACTTTGGAAGAAACTTCCTGCCCACAGCCTGGTTTTATTGCTGAGTGTCACTCTGTGGATCCAGCTTGTCCCTTTTATCACCTGGGTCAGCTGTCCTGGCTGCTTCCCCTCTCAGCCTCTTGCACACCCGTGGCCTGTTTGCTGGGGGGGAGGGCAGAATGAGAAACAGGCGGCCTTGATGCTGTGCAACCACAGTTCAGTGAGGGCTAAAACACTGGTGTGCTGCCAGCGCTGCTTTGGTCATAAACACAGCACCAGACAGGCCACTGTGGCAAAAACTGACTCTGTCTTAACCAGAGCCAACACAGGACAGGGCATGAAATGCCATTTGGGAGATCCTCAAGCTGGCTTTATTGCTGAACAGTCGCGGTGTCCAAAGTGTCAGGAGAACTAGCTTGCTCTGACTCACTTTCTCTCTGCTGTGGAGTAAATAAGAAGCAGAGAGAGAAAAGAAAAATTACAGAGAAAGTACAGTTTCACCATGATGCAAAATACCACCAGGCAACCTGGAGTCAGTAGCATTACAGCACTAAAACTGCTTTTTCTTTCTTTCTCTGTTCTATGACAAGGACAAAGTGCTCCTGGTGGCATTTACACTGTAGCACAACCTGGCTTGTTTCTGTTAGATAAGCTCAACATCTTTGGTACACTTAAGAATAGAACAAAACTAAATTTATGCTCTCCTTACCATGAGCAAAGAGTGCAGAATGGGGGAAAAAAAGCCCCGAAGACCAACTTTATTGCAAGAGCAATACTTGAGTCGAAGATAATTTAGGTGAGACAGACACAAACACTGCAGACTGATTTTTCTGAAACCTCAAGGAGCTGCAGCTACAGGTGCTTTTGATTAATACAGCATCTATCCCAGAGAGAAAGTTAACATACTCATGTGTCCTCTGAGCCGCTCTGGCCAGCCCCAAAAGTGGGAGCAGCCTTGGGGGCCCATGCCACTGCACCTCTTCCCCAGTTGTGGAAGGCCAAATCTCCAGTGCTCTTCTGCTCAGCTGACGCTTGTGCTACCCATGCTGGCAGTGTCCCTTGGCACCCTCTGGCCCCTCTATGCCCTTGTAATTTCAGATGCCTTTTGCCAGGCATGCTTAGAATATGTACCCAAATGTCTCCTGCTGGCAAACACCATGTGGAACACTAAATGGAGCTGAGGTGGGAGGGCCTCCTACCTTACCCAAGCTGCATAAAATACCTGTCATAACTCTTAGCACCTCCCCTCTGCCACAAATGTCTGATACAAGCAGGCAGGCCACTGCCAGTCAAGGTTTCAGTCTTAAGAGCATATTTGCAAAAGATCTTTGTTTCAGATGAGAAAGGGCAAGCTTTTTCTCCAAAAAAAAAAAAAAAAAAAAAAGCGCCAAATACTCAGATTACCACGATCTTGGCTTTTTTTATTACTGTCATTGCTCACTCACCCACATCTTGCTGTTAGAGCATGTGTCCTACACCCAATGTTCTGCCCATATTTGCCCAAATCAACTCATGTTTTATGCAACCATGGTAAGTGCTTTCCACTAATTCAAGGTGATTTTAAACTTCCTGTACCAGGGAACCTTCAGTTGCCTCCTCTGGGAAAAATTGTGCCTGAAGCTGCAGGGAAACATTAGCATGACTGCAGTTTGGTCACAGAAAACTTTACCCACAGTTCTTTACTTTACCACAGTTCTTTCATTTCTTCTGGAAATGCAAAATGGGCATTTTCCAATGAACCACTCCCTCCTTTGCCCAGCTTCCAGCCTCTTCAACACAGGCTCTCTTTATCAAATATTTTAGAAAAATACTTCTTCCACCACGCACCGCAGCACAGGCCATGTTTAGTATCTGTGCACAAAATGCACATTCTGCTCTGGACCACGAGGTCCCTGGAAGAGAGCCACACCAGGCTGTGGGATCTGAACACGTGAGGGCAGTCCTTGTGCCACAGGGGCTGCCCGTCCTGCCCTCATAGCAGAGCCTCGCCTGTTACACACTGTGTTTTCTTCCAGAAAGCTCTGCTGTGCACATGTGAGGAGCAAGGCCATAGGGTGTTTTGAGCACAGCCCCCAGATGCCGTGGCAGGCATGCCAGCATTGGGCCACCAGGCCAGAGAAACACACCCTGCTCCTTCTCCCATCAGTGACAAACACCTCCAACCCCCTCCCGCAGCCTTTCGGGAGGCAAACTGCATGGTGAATGCTCCTTCACCCTCACTATCCAAAGGCAATGGAACAAGGCTGGAGCAGAAAAAAGCACGGGAAGCAACATCTCTTAGCAGCCACATCCAGGAAATATAGCTGGAGATTTCTGGATCAGCACATAATAATTCAGTCAACAGCAGTGGGCGGGTGATTTCACAGAGCCGTGAATTACACACAGCTCTTCACAGAGCCAAAGGATGCCACCACCACCCACCACACCAGCCTCCACAGTCACCTTTCTGCTGCTCCTGCATTTATCCCGGTACAATACACTTACAGGGAAAATTACACCCTGTGTTCTGTTACAGCTACTTAGCAATGCATGATGCCCACAGCACACACTGAACTTCTGATCAAGATTATCCTTAACTCTATTAGTTTTCTTTATGAAGAAACTTGCAGAAAGGGGCTGACCGAAAAATTTCACAATAAGGGGATTTGTGAGCAGCAGTCCCAAAACAGAACACTTTTATTAAAGGCAGAGCACCTCCATCAGGGATCAGGTTTTCCAATGGCTGGAATTACCCTTTTCTCTTCAAAGATACAGAATCTGAAATCTGAACCATGAGCAAACACCCAGGCTTTTAATATTCACCTCAAATGACTTTGTCTGTCAAAGGAGCAGCAGCTGTCACACACCACTGACCCGAATGCCTTTTCCCCTGCCTGAGGCATTTGCATTTTCGCTCACCATGTCTTTCCATGCTTTTAAATAACAACTTGTTAGTCTACTGATGTTAACATATGAAAGAAAAGTGATGTCTTCACCAGGAAGTACTCCAGTGGAGCAAGCTGTCAGTGAACTGCATTATGCTGAATCAAAAGATCAGGTAAATGTTAACATTTGCTACAAGAACCATCAGCACCATTTGGGATTACTGCATATTAAAAGCTGATGACCTAGCAAAGCCAGATGTTTTTTTCTGCACACTGTGTCCCTCTGAATCATGACTGCAAAGTGACACAAGAGAAGCTACCTTCCCTAGAGAGGGAAGAGACCAAGCACAGCATGACTCAAAGACCCAGCCCAACAATTTGTTAGCAACAATACCATGATTGTGGTGCAAGCACTAACTTGTACCTAGCCCTTTTCTCTTCAGAGAAAACTTTTAGTATTGGCCATGCCTCTTCCAGGAAGAAAAAAAAAGCAAACCCACAAAATTTGCAGTGCCATTTGCATCCTGCATTCTTGATCTGCAGCCAAATGAGCTGCCGTGATGGCCCAGGAGCACCTGCCTACTTGTCTCCGTCCAGGACTAAATTTCCTGTTTTCTTTCTTACCACACATGTAATATTCAGCTTTTCTTTGAGACATCCTCTCTCTGACCTCACCTCCATTCCAAAGCAACCCTGAGCCAGACATGCTTGGAGTACGTGACCAGAGGATTCCTTACCCCTGGTATAATAAATCTTATTTGTCAGCAAAGAGGAGGGAAAGAGACTCTGTAACATCCAAATAGCATTTCTGCAACAGTTCTATCTCGCCACACCACAGGCTTTTACAGCATGGCAGTGAACTTGGAGCTATGGTCTTATAAATGTTTAAACATGCTTTTATGTCCTATCCTGCTACCCTGACTTCTCCTTCCAGCAGTGGAGGGACTGGAATTCCCCTAGGAAAGAGCAAGGGAAACATGCTTTGGAGATCATTTCAGCCCACATTGTGAAGAGTTCACAGCACAGGTCTGCAATACTGAAATAGGATGGAAACAGATGGCACCTCAGCCTCGAGGTCACCCTATTTTTTATTTTTACTTCATGTTCTTCATACCAAGAAGACATTTTCAGACTGGAAGTGACTAAAGTCTAAGCTTTTTACTGAAAGAAAGTAGCATAGAGCATATTTTGGCATGGAAAAAGAATTTATGTCATCAAATCATCTCTTTTGCTTCTTTCTCAAACCCCCCCAGGACCTGTTTTTGTACTCATTGCCAAAATGAACTTCTTGTCATCCTTTTAGTAAATTAAGCATTCTTATTGCAGTAAATACTCTTATGAGTACTGATGGTTTACTGGTTCTAGCCCTCTGCTTTTGAAACAAAACAAAACCAAAGGATCTTTGCTCACCTTCCCTTAGCCCATGGGTGCATGCCCCACATGGACTGTGCTTTTAAAATATGGCTCATCTTACATCCCCAGGTTTCACACCCTGGAAATGTATGCAATGGCTCAATTCTGAACTTCTAAGCCCTCTGAGAAGGGAGAGACTAGAGGACAGCAGAGCAAAACCAAGCATACTAGTTCTAAGTAAATTCATAGTTAAGCAAATTCTGTTTGGTCTTGCCATCTGTCTCTTCTATTCTTAGGCTTTCTGAACTTTGGAACTTTTCCATGACCACTTTTAGCTTTAAAGACACTTCCATTTTTATTTCATAAACTCAGCCGTGCACTATTGGACTAATTCAGCTCCAGATCTGAACTGAGGGCCATTCACATGAGCTGCTGAGCCCACAAAGTAAAAGAACCAGACCTTTGAAAGGGAAATGCATGGTGAAATATTTTTCAGTCTCTTTCACACTTTTAATTGCTTGTCCTTCATTGCTGTGCCAGCTGGATATTTTTTTTTTGTTTTGACCACACTGACCTACCTCACAAAAATGACGAGCTAATTACAGAAAGCCTTTATCAAGTCATGCTTATTTTCAGTTGAACTCTAACCTGGCCATTGCTAAAATGTGGGCACTACAAAGATGTAGTGGCATTCCTGCAAATTGATTTGCTGTATAATACTTGCTTCTCTGCATTTCCAGCTGGTTCTTTATCCTTGCAAGCTCTTCATTACAAATAGGACTCTGGCTTTGCTCAAGATAACTCAGCACAAGCAGACAGAGCCACTTTGACTGCCTCTAGGGGAAAATACAATACTGCTTTGTGAGAGTGAAGCTTTTGTAGCTCTTCTGGAAGGAGGGAAAACCAGGAAAACTATGTCTGTTATCAGAAGTAAAAATGCAAAAATACTACAGCCCTACTACCTAGCCTTAAAGGAAAGAAGACTTATTTTTGACAAACAGGTCAGCAGCACCAATTATTCCTTATTACTTGTGCAACAGAACAAAAAGGCTGTGTGGTTGAAGCTAGTGGCTACATACAAAAGCAAACCCTATCTACATGCATAATATTGTTCAAATTGTTTTATCTAGAAGCTTTCTAGAGCAATAACACTGTTAGAACACTCAAGCTTTGCAAAACGTGCTTGATTTTTCTTTCTACAACAAAGGCAACCTGCAAGAGGGGGAAGATAAAGCTCTACAGAGAAGCCACAATCATGGGAAGCAGGTAGCAATGCAGAGGTTGGTTCTGATGCCAGAATTTCACCTCAGAGATCAAAACACCCTGTCAAATGGGGTGGGGAAGATCAAGAAGGAAAACAATTAAGTTTATTAAGAAAGATTCTAAGTGGTAGGCTTACAGTAACTGAAGTAATTCCTAACTCAGAAATTTCTTGTGGATGAAGACACATATCTGGAATATCTAGCATATGTAATTACTCAAAGTAATTGACTAAGGTAATTTATTGCCCAACACTGATACACTCCTAACGATACAGACACAGTAAACTGAAAACCTCTTCATTTACATCAGGCAACAGTGCCAGCACATAGAAGAAAGACACCTCTGTATTAGCTGCACCAGGAGCTTTTTACGCTGTGCAGCCCAAAAGCCAGGGATGACCTAGATGCTGGCGCTGCAAGAGGCACCGCACGACTCTTGCTGATGCCTTTGATGTTGTCCCGCTCGACACTGCAGTGCAAGGAACTTCAACCACCACGCTATTTTTACCACTTCATCTCACAAAACTAGTTACACGGGGAAAAAGGAAGCAAACCATTAAAAAAAAAAAAAAAAAAAAAAAAAAAAGTAAGACCTCTTAAGATCAAAATTCAGCATCCTTATTTCGTTTTTCCCGTGCGGAATGACGATTTCTTCGGCAGAAAAAGGATTGGTAGCTAAGGGTGCCCCGGCTCCCTGCGGAGTGCTGCGGGCGGGGCCGTGCGCTCGGTGCCCGCCCCGCCGCGCCCGTGGAGGCGGGCGGAGGGCCGGGACAGGGGACGGAGCCGGGGCCGAAACCGGGCCGAAACCGGGCCCGATGGCGGCCGCTGACCCGCCGGGAGCCGTGGAGCTGCCGCAGCTGGTGAGCGGGGCCGGGCTGGGTGCCCCGGCTGCGGGGCTCCTGTACGGCCGGGGCCTTCTGCTTCCCCTGTGTTTATTTCCCCCCTCCCCTCGCAGGCGGAAAATCTGCTCTGCCGGCTGCAGGAGAATTTCCAGGCGCTGACGGAAAAGTTAACGCTGAGAAATATCCTCTTTGGAACGTGGGGTACCCGCGGCTGGATTTCGGATCCCGTGGCTGGGTGCGGGCGGGGTCCTTGCTTACTAACAGCGGGATGGGCTTCTGTCTTAAACAGCAGATTAGCGTGTAATGAGTGACGGGGCGAAACACCCATGACGTAAGGGCACCTGACTTCCCCCCCTCCAGCCTGTTTATAGATCCCTTTTCCTAAGAAGGAAATCCTAAAAAATGTTTCACTACAAGTAGCAAGGTAGTCTCTGTGCAGCAATTCCGGCTTTCAAGTAAAATGAGCGCCGAGTTATGTGTAAAGATTCTGAAGGTGCATTTAAAAAAGCATCAATCTCCAAAAATGCAACTCAAATGAGCCACAGTTCAAAAGCAGCTGTTGGCCTGAGCATGACAAGGTGAGCCCTCAAAAGCAGAAAATTAGACCTGAAGTGGCTCTGAACGTTCTTATTATATGTACCTACAGAAACTACCTCTGCTTTCTGAAGCTTTTTTTTTTTTTTTTTTTTTTTTTTTTCCCCAAAACTTGGCCTTTTAGGAAGCAGCTGCTTCCTGAATAGTGTTTGAGTAGCACTCATATTCTGCTTAACTGTAGTTAACAGTAGGTTAACTGTATTGGTATCACCTAAAATAATTCCTCAGAAAGAAAACGATCTCTTACACAGCTCACTCATGAATATTTGCAAAGGCTTTTGATACTAAGAATTTGAATGTTTATCTGTTGTAAGAGAACAGGGATTGTGGGATTGTGTTCTAACAATACCACCTTGTGCATGCTTCATCTTGCATTAAACATGAAAAAGTAAAAGGCTGACACATCTGGAAGAAAGCTGCTTCTTGTTCTTACAGAAGAAACAATCTGAAAAATTGTATAACTCTTATTTATAAATACCTTATCTTTAACTTTGTACTGGAAGAAATGGGCGAGCGCATCAATGACCTTGAGAAGCATGTTGCTGACCTGATGACGGAGGCTGGGGTAGAAAACAGCAATGAAGAGTTGGGAGTAAAGACATTTACCTAAGTTTTTCTGTGTTTTATACATTTCCACTTAGTTTTGAGTGATGGGCAAGTAATGGTGTTCACATATTTAGTATACCTGCATTTTCTTGGATTTGAAAGTGTACTTTTTAAAAACATATTTAATATACTTTGGATTTTTTTGCCAAGAGCCAAAGAATGCAACCACTTTTACAGAAGGAAAAATTGCATCTTGCTGCCTCTGTTCCAGCTGACTGCCACAGGGTAGTGCCTGACTTGCCTGACTACAAGGGGGTAGTGCTCACTCACCCCAAATGTGTGAACTGAGGCTGCCCATTCATAGTGAAATGTGTGTAGTTTGAAGTGCTCCTGCCCACCATTCGTGTCCCTCAGGCAGGCTAACCTAGTTGAGGATTCTTGCTGGTATAAATTTATGTACCTCTGCTTTTAAACCTGCTACAGCTTCCCAGCATGGCTTGGAGCACACCTCTCACGTGCACTCACCCCAAACACAGCAGTAAATTAGTTAATCACTTTATAATGTAAAATCATGCTACATTTCAGGATTGTGTTCTGGATTTTATATCCATCTGTTGCAAATGTCATCCCACTCCCTGATGGATGCCTGACTCTGTGTTCTAAGTATTTATGAAGTAGTGCTGCTTCCCTGTTCTGTGAATGCAAGTGATGTTGTCTTCCTGTTGTTGCACTTTCCTGATTCAAACTGAGACACATCAATTATTCTTGTCATTGGAACTTCTTACCCAGTGAAAGACAGGAATGTCTGTAAATACTCTGAAGAAATTTAGGTATCTATTCATTGTAATGCCTTTTGCACAAGATACGCAATAATTTTCAGAAATGCAGAAAGAAAACCCACAAAGATGTATTTCACTGTACAGAGATCTTCCTGTCTCCATGCTGAATCACATTCATGAATAAATCACTAACCTATTTATTCACTGTATCTTTGCAGCACTGAAATGAGGATAATCTTCCACTGTTTGAGGAAGATTAAAGGCAGAAGAGCATAGCACTGACTCTGAGATTTTACAGTCAAGTGTCACACTGACAAAAAAATGTTAAGGGAAACCAAATGTGTTTGCATCATGTCGTAACAGAACTGTGGAAAAAAATTTAAACTATTGCCCCAGGAAAAAAAAAAATAGAAAGCTGGATTTGTTCATCTAAGTGGGGCAGTGTATTTCCTGAAGCTGAAAAAGAACTGTTGGTTTCAGAGAAGGCAAAGTCACTATTTTGGATAGAAAACTATATCCTAAATAGTGAACTTAACCAAATCACAAATGTTTTCAATGTATGAAAATGTATTTATTTTACTATTAAAACAATAAGATTTGTTGCCTTTTTAGCTTATATGTTCTTAGAATAAACCATTCTGTACTAAAAAAAATAGCAGTTTTTGTAGGCTACAACTTCTCGGCTGTTGCTCTTTGCACAAGCCCACCCAAAGCTGTGCCCACCAGTGCAGGTAACATCACCCAGGTATTTATTTTGTGACAATTTCAGTTCTTTAATATCAGCTGTTTTGATGAAAACAGTTTATTTAAAGACCTGGAAATAGATTAGGAATTCTGATTACCAAGCATGTCCAGAAGAAGAAATTGGTAGTCAGAGAGAACAGGACATCTGCACTGACTTTAAGGTGGTTGTATACCAAAACATTGGTACTCTTTGCAGGGAAGATTTAGTTTGAAATGTAATGGGAACATTTTACCATAAATGCAGAAACTGAAGCATTGCCAGTTTAACAGAATATCTCAGCTAATGAGGGAGAAATGCTTCTATTACAGCCTTCATTTATATCAACAAATCATTCCAATGAATGCTTTCATCAGTGTAGACTTGCACATACTGTCAGAGTGGGAGGAGAGGTTGGTATGCTGGAGGACAGGCTGGAGAAATGGGCCAACAGGACCTTGATGAAGTTCAAGATGCCAGGCTGGGCAGGTGTGAGGGGCTGGCTGGCACTGCCTTGCAGGAAAGGGGTCTGGTGGAAAGGCTGACTGAATGAGCACAGTGCCCAGGCTGCAGCAACTCACTGGTCAGTATCAGCACAAGTAGGGCCAGCACGTCACTCCCCCTCCATTCACCTGGCTGGGAGACCACATCCACAATATTCTGTCAGTCTGGGGGCTCCCCAGTTCAAGAGGTGCAGTGGTGTGAGGGAGGTAAAACAGGCCCACCAAGATATGGTGGAGTACAGCAGATCCAAGGTTTGAGCCTTAAGAAATGAGTGTGGCTTCTTGCTGCAAACCACTAGCCCACGGCAGAGCACAGGGAACAGACACTGTGGAAGGTGTTGTACACCAGGGTTACTCCACACAAGCTGAAACAGAAAATTCCAGCTAGATGCAAGGAACACCTTTTTCAACTATGAAGGTGCACAAATAGCAGAACAGGCCTTCCAGAAAGGCTGAGGAATCTCCGTCCTTAGAGAACATGGAATCATCAAGGTTGGAAGACACCTTGAAGATCACCTAGTCCAACCAAGATACTCAACACTGGCTGCAATCCTGGGCAACTTGACCATGTGGAACCTACTATGACTGGGAGGCTGATGGTCCCTTCCAACATAAATGATTGCAAAATCAATAACCACTCTAAACCAGATCAACTTTAACAGAAATTGAGACCCTTTTCATTTACTTCCTTCACACTTTCTAAATCCTCTACAACACACTTGGTAGTAAATTCTTTGTCTTGTAACTGAAAAAAATTAAGGTGAATAAGTGGAACTCACTTTATTCTTTAAAAAAACCTACAGTATAATTTTCCCAGATATTTGTGTAATAAAAGCGAACAAAAACAGCTGAAATGTTTTTCTGCAAACAGGTTTTTTGTGTACAAAAATGTGTAATACCAAAAGGACAACAAAGGAGAAAGTCTTTAAAAAAGAAAACCCCCAAATTCAGCTACAATATTACTGCAGTCAAGACAGTTCCAGGCTTTGAGTCTTCTCAAACAGAATTCAAATCTTTTAAATAATTCAAATTATGATCAAAATTCAAGGACTTGTAGGGTTTTTTTTTCCTTTTAATATACATATATGTACACACATACACAGAAATAAATTTAAGTGGACATAAGATTATGAAAAAAGGCAGCCCAAAGAAACATCAGTATCTGTATTTAGTGGAATAATCTTTTGGTGATACCACCAAACCTCGACCTTTGCGGGCTCCTCTGTAAACAGTTTCTATAATGTCAATCATCTCCTGCTTGTCTTCCATTGCCCAGTTGATCTTGTTGTTATTACCTGTACCTAAATCAATCATGATGTGTTTGTTCCTTTAAAGAGGAAGAACAAAAAAACAAGTTAATATGATATTATAATTCAGAAAGAAATCTTACACCCTCCCCAAATGCTTTGTAGGATCAAAAGGAACCCTTATAAACAGGCTTGCAAAACAAGCATTAAAGGTAGAATATCCACTTCTCTCACTCAAGCTGACATTTCACTGCCTATTTTTAAAGCAAGAAAGAATAAGGACTCCAAACATACCCCCAAAATGGCTACTCGGTGCTATTATCCTTCAGCATATTTCTTATTGTTTGTATTTCATTCCCACTACTGTCAGTCTCCAGAGAGACTTCCATGCTTGTCAGTGGAACATTTTATCTCATCAATGTAGAAACCTTAATTCCAAAAAAACCTTACTACTTTTGATTTATCTTGAAAGCAAGTTTGGCCAAGCTTGACTGCTGTATTACTACAACATCTTCTACAGGAAGTTGGAGATTTAAAACCAAGAACAGTGGATGATAGACCCAGTTTTCACTATCACTAATTTGCACTCTATTATCAAACACTGTTACCAGGCTAATTGGAAAACAAGCCATTTTCCTGTATAATCAGTTCACTCTTCTGTAGAGCAATGAAAGCACAGGCATCAGTGTGCTGCTCTGCTCTTGGAAATGATCTGCTGAGACACTGTTTTTGACAAACAGAAAGTTTAAATGAGTTACATTCCAAAACCCTCACATACCTGAAGAAAAACATGACGGTGCAGGGATCATACAACTCGTACATCTTGTTGAAGTCTGGTACTTCAGTGATGTCCACAAGATAAATAACAGCAAAGTTTTTAACCTAAACAGAAGAAAACAGGAAATACAAAAGCTATGTATTACCAAGTAAAAGACCTAAGCTTTCGTTATTGTAACATTTATTTTCCAAATTATTAAGTCATAAAATCAGAATAAACAGCCTTGCTTTTAATGTTAACCACAGCAACCAATTAACATGGAAAATATTTTTCAATATAGCCAAGAAGCTCATTTCACATCCAGTGTCAACTGGAAAGATACTATGCCAAATCAACATCCAGAGAAACAAACACCCTTTATACAGAACTGAGAACTCACAGTGACATGCACAGCTCTAAACAAGCAGAATAACTGCTTTGTGCAAGCCAAGCTGACACATTTTGCCTCTGTCATCAGCTGCTTATGGACTTCAGAAAATTAATGATCTACAATGCCCTGGTGCCTGCCTCCAAGCGCTTTTCCTCCTCTATAACATCCATTTTGTCTAACAAGACTCATTAAATGAAAAAGAAACTTTTAATTTAAAAACTGGTCGCTTTTTTTGAGAGGTGCAAAGCTAAAACTTAGAAGTGTAATTGCTGAAATGTAAGACCTTGATGAGAAGCTATTGGCTGGACAATTCTGGTAAAACTCTTTCATCTTTGCAGAGTTACTCAGATGCAAAAGAATCCCTCCCCTACAGTGTCACAGTCAATGCCTTCATTCCTGCAAGAAAACCATGTCACATTTTTGTTTCCTAGATGTAGCATACTTGTCATGAAGTGGAATTAGGGGAAGTTTTGCTTTCTAAATTTAGCTCCTAAGTGCACAGTAGAAATTAACACACTCAGACACATTACATTCTAAGTCAGAAGTCACCCAAATTCCACAAACATTTAACTGTAAGGTATATTATCAAATGCTCATGCACTACACCAGGAGTGCACAATTGTGCCTCCCCATCCTCAACTACCTGCTAACACAATTTTAGTCCCTCCCATTTGACTGCCCAGAATTACCAGCCTGAGGTGGTCTAAAATCTATGACAATCTCACTGTTCATGACAGTACTTCCCACTTGTTAATTTTGCTATCAAAGGTTTGGAAATGCTATGATGAGTATAATATCTGCCTGATAGAACAATATTTTATTTTAGTTCACAGAGCAGGATTAGTTTGTATGAGAAAAATATGATATATTGTGTAGGCTGTATGTAGACATCCTAGCAGGCACTTTACTAAAAGCATGGAAATGTTTATTTACAAAAAAAACCCCTCAGAAGCACAGAGTAAATAAATTTTCATGGACTCCTGTTTCAAGACGGTTTCAAAATTATAAAAAAATAATCGCACTTCACAAATGTAAGTAAGTATTACTAACAAAGCAAGTAAAATCTCTTCTAGAGCAAAACAGCATTTTTTACTGTGCTTTTATGGAGCCAGTTATAGTCCCAGATTCAGTCAATATTCTAAAGAAAACATCCCATTTAAGCCATGTTCTAATTCAGGCAAGAGGTAAAGCCTTGTAAACTAAAATAGTCATAGTATCAAAGCCTCTGAAGGGATCCTTCACACCCACTTCAATTTTGCATTAAAGACTTCCAAGAACCTTACTGGGATGTTCAGAGTCGACACAATTTAGCCAAGAAGTGACTGAAGCTACTCCCTGGTGAGCCCTGGCAGGCAAAAGGCAGTTCTGGGAGTTTTGGTCCTTTTTTTAGAAAACAAAACACCTGAGGAGCCATTTTCATTTTATCATATCATTACTTCTTCCACCCTGCTGGCATTTTTAGCATTAGCAGCACACCTTCACCATGTGGGAAAATTTCTACAACACATTCAGCAATTTTGATGGAGTACACCCATCTTTGAACAATTACTTAATTAGGAGCTTGGAAAATTATTTTAAGATAAATCCAGCATTAATAAAACATTCGTAGGACCTGTTTTGTTCGGTGGAAGATTAGGAGATTTACATCTTGCACCAGAATACCACTCCAAAAGCACTCCTAAACCAAAACTTTACTTCCAAGAACTCTGTACTCCAGATAGTACTGGAACAAAAAAAACCTTTTAAAGTTAGTTTAACATTATATCCATTTAATTTAGTTGAGCTGTTGCAGAACCAGAAATGCTTGTCACTAGCAGTGATCATCAACAGCCTAGGATTTCATACAAGAGAAACAGACTATACAAGTCCTGATTTGTTATATAAATCTTACTAAGAAGGACTGGATCACTCAGATCACCTTTGCACAGCACATGTGCAAGTCATCACCAGAATCCAAGCATCCAAGACATTAATTAAATCTTCCTTCTCTCTGACCAACTTTTATAGAAGTGAAACTGATGACAGTCGCCTGCTGAAAAGCTCATATTAAGTCTAAAGCAGACCTTAAAGCTGGACTCAAATTTCAATTCAAAACTTTAAAAGTGGCTCTGTTCTTTACCCCTCGTACTTTCCTAATTTCAAATTTGGCAAGATGACCACTCCAAAACGAGTTAGCTTGCGAGCACACTGAATGAGGGTATGCTTTGTTGAGTTTGGATGCTGGCTGCCAAGGACAGCAGCAGGAGATTGGGATTCAGAGCTAAGAAAGGACTAAACACATGGAGAGGGTGATGCAGAAGAACTGCAGTGGCCTATTTAATGTTTAGGGGCTGGGCAAGCTTGTCACCAAGAGGCATTTTATTTCAACAGGAGACAAGCCTTGCAGAGACTCAAATGTCTCTTTTTGCACAATATTGCCAGTTTTAGAGCCTGAAGAAGCAGTTGCTGTCTCAGACACAATACTGGAGCCAAGACAGCAGCAGTACAGAGCAGCATCTGAGCCAGCATCACACACAGCCAGCTCTAATTCACAAAGCTTTGGCTCAGGCTTTGATTTAGGCAAACGCAATGGAAGTATTTATGGATTCAGATTGCTGTGGATTTGCATGGTTTGTGGAGACAAACCAAAGGTTGACCTCTCCCTGTTGGGACGTGAATTCATTGCTCAGACAGAGCTGTCAGGTGAAAACCTACATTCCTGTACAAAACCAGCTCTGCTACCCTGTCAAGGCAGTGGTTGCTAATAAGTTTTCTTTCTGACTTGTGGGTTGTAACTGAGGATAGAGTATGGACACCTCAGAACAAGAATAAAATACAACTCTAAACAAGCAAACCCCACTAAATACAAGCAGTTGCAGTAGTTACAAGGGAGACTACACTGAGTTTGTTAATATAAACCAAAATTTTACTGTAGAGACAATATGAAAAAAAACAACTTGTAGTATTTTAGAAGTTGAACACATGGTAACACAAGTTTATTCTGAAAGTGCTTAACCTCATAACATACACTAAATACAGTAAATTTGTTGGAGTAAGTCAACTGCTTTCTGAAGAAAAACAAAATCAAAACTCTAGTGAGAGACCTCCTTCTGGGCAGCACCTAACTTGTGCAACAATTGAAGACAAAAGCATTTTCAGAGACAGATACTAACTATTTCTGACACTTCCCTTATCTGACTTTCAATTCAAAACTTTCTCTGCCTTGGCTCTTGGAGCTGCTGTTCATTGGGACAGGGTAGAGGACGAAACCTAAGTCAAACAGCAGCCTGGATTCAAAATTTTATTACTTGCTTTCTTTCACAGGTTGAGCTTCAATTCTTCTGGTTGTTTTCCCCCTTCTCCCCAGTGATGGCAGCTTCATAAATCAGTCTGACCAATCTACATTGCTGAACACAGATGTAGAAAACCCAGAAGCAGATTACTGCCTGGCCACAGTTAGAGGCTGTTTTAATACTTCACTGAACTGTGTCTGCCTGAGGACTGCTATGAAATCTTTAAACTGAATGGCTCAAGACTATAAAGCAGAGGAATCTGTAGGACTTTTAACATCAGATAAAGATTCTGTACCCTGTCTTCATGAAAATCATACACTTTGCTAGTAAACAAGAAACACAGATGTAGGAAAAATCATATGCCATGACACTCATTTGTCCTCTGAAGTTCTCCCTTTCTTCATTAACAATATCCTTCTAAAAAATAAATTAATTAATTCCTACAACATGAGATTGACACAGAAATATGATTAATGACTAGGATGAATGACAAAAATAGTGAAGTTTCTTGAAATTTCTGTCGGAGGTAAATAATACTTTTTTTTCGGTTTTTAAGATTTCAGCTGCCTTTGAAAAGCAAACCTTACAGCCCAAATACCTAAGGAAATCTGAAACAAGATCCAGGATTCCATCTTCTCATCTTCCTAACCAGTTTCTAGAGCGTGTGTTTTTCTGTTTAGAAGAAGGGAACACTACCTTCTGCACAAGAAACTCACAGGAAAAAAAAATACAAGAACTGAGACTAGCTTCTGCAACAAATGACTCGAATTGAAGGTGGCTAGCAGACTTGCATTACTGAACTGAACAGAGCAGGTAGAAACTTGAAAGTCTGTACTGGCAATATTTATTTCCATTTTTTTCTTGCTAATTATGCTGTAAATGTAGGTGATAAATTTCTAGGGGGAAAGAGAAAGACATTGGACTGCCAAGAGCAGCACTTACAGCTAATAATTTTGAAAACTATGGACATCAGTAAATAGATTAACTTTGCTCAGCTTTTAATTACAAACATCTAAAATACCAGTAGGCTTTTTTTTTATAGCTACCTCTTTCCCTGCCCCACCTTGTTTTCCTCTCTCACCTTTCATGTAACCTCAGCAGAAATGCAGAGGCACAACTATTGTTTGAGGAAAAGCCACAGCTATTCACACTTCTGATTATGGTTAAATAAACGCACAACATTTGAAAAATCCTCCCTAAATGCACAGTGATCCAACAAAACAAGGTGTATTAATTTAGCAAACCAATCCCTGTATTTCAGGGGATAGGTTTTTATAATTATGAGGTTTCCTTTAAAGAAAATAAAAAAGTGTATTTTTAGAAAAGGTCTTTAAGATGAAATTTGTGAAACTCAATTCTTGTTTCAATCAATATTTGATTGAAATTCTAATATCTTACAATTATGATTTGTTTTGACATTCAGTGAAATGCTTCTTTTTCATGTAACACTTGGGAAAAAAAACCCAGTCAACTGCAAGTGGAGTACATTTCAGTGAAAATAATCTACTTTGTACATTCATACAGCATTCCAGTTTCTTTTTCCACAAAAGGATTCCAACTGAAAAAAAAACCCTGTTCTCCTATCATAAAGTACAGATAAATATTACTGCTGCCCCAAAACATGCTGCAGTCTGAAAGAATATGGCACCAGGGTAACAAATGTAAAATTTGGCCACATTGTCTTCAAATGTAGCCTGCAATTACAGCACGTTAACATTCTGTATTATTCTCTAGAATAAACACCTGTACAATTGGAACTTTTACTCACTCTTTTAAAACAGCAGAGATCCAAACATGGCTTGTAAGCAAGAGGATGAGGTAGGATCTCCCCCTTTAATTTGCCATTTCTGCAGAGGGAGATTTTTAAATAAGAAGTTACTTTGTTCCTTCTTCCCCCAGTCACCCCTAGCTGCCAGCAGGTCTGCCAAATTGCCAAGCATCCTGCCACAGGTCCACACTAACAGCATCTGAGCATAACACTCCCACCAGGCTGAATACAAAACAACTGAATTAAAACGTCACAACTCTTTACTGCATTCTAATATGTCTTAACACTTGGCTGTGGGTATAGATGTTTCATTGTGGGGATGTTCAAGACACAAGTTAATTTATAAAAAAAAAAAAAAAACTTTAGAAGACAAAGAAGAACACCACAAAACCAATTCCATGTCAGGCTATGTAGCATGCACAGAATTTTGTATGAAGGCAGCAAAGTTGTGGATGCCCCATTCAAGGGATGGGGCCCTGAGCCACCTGGTCTAGTGTAAGGCACAGAAGGAGAGTTGGAATGAGATGATCTTTAAGGTCCCTTCCAACCCAAACCATTCTATGATTTTTATGATAGCTAGAACCTTTTCCTAACCAAGTCATCATTTCAGATTCAGGTTTTTGCTTCTTTCTTCACGTGGTTCAAAGAGCTGTCAGTATTCTACACCTATCACTATGCAAAACCTTTAGCAAAGGTATGAGAAGGTAAATTATAGCTGGTTGTGTATTCTAACAGTCTAATTTTTCCTGTCTATGTATCTTTCTTAAGCAAGTGACCAGCTGTTGGTAATCATTCAGTTTCCATCTGAAAATAGCTGTGGAGTTTGGCTCTTAAAATTTAATTCAGTCCGTGCAACTCAGTGGAATGCTAATAGTCTCCAAAGATAATATCACTGACATTAATATCACTGGTAGATTAATCAAAATTATATAAATGACAGATTAATCAACACCATCCTGCACATTTTAGCACCTCACCATTTTTAAGAGCCAAAATGAAAGTAACATTTCAAGTTATTCAGATGAAAACCTACAGGTAGCACACATTTCCTTTGTGAAGTGAGAGTGCTGTGCTCCCTGGAGCCGCAGCAGCCCTACCACCGAGCATTGTCTCTCCCTGAATGCCGATGCTCATTCAATGACGGGCTATTAACAGGCAGCAACCTCGATTTCCGAACATCCGCGATGCTCTTTTCACCTCCCAGAATACTGCAAACATCAGGGCGGTCTTTAGGAGACACAGGTGAAAGCGAAACCACGCAGCTTTCCCGCTGCCTCCTAAAGCTGGGATACCTGAGCAAAACCCCAGTTATAAGCTGCCCCAGGCTCCAAGCAAGCCAGGGGGAACACCGAGCTCAGAACGAGCAGGAAGCTCCCGTTTACCTTCTCGGCGATGCTGTACAGGACCTCATCCATCTTCATGCACGTGGGGTCCCAGTCGTGCCCGAAGCGGATGACCACGACCCGGTCCTCCTCCGACAGGATGGCCTGGTCCACCTGCCACCCATTGTGCAAGTGCGGCAGCATGTACGACATCCTGGCGGCCGGCTGGCGAGCCTGCGGGACGACAGGGATACCCCTGGAGCTGACAGCCCGCCCTGCCCGCCCCCCTCCTCCCTCCCGGGGCGCCGGCGGGCACCGAGCCCCACTGCGGCCCGTCCGTCCCGCCGCTGCCCGTCCCCAGCTCACCC